>LTAE01013237.1:0-12852 GCA_001647135.1 Pontederia paniculata
GTTGTTGGACTTCGCTCCTCCTCTAATGTTTGGCGCACCCTTAAGCAAGCATTCGGAGCACCTTTAGAAATTCATCTTTTATAATTGAAGATGCAACTTCAAAATGTCAAGAGGGGAGATTCTTCTTTTGTTTCCTGTCCACGCTAAGCCAAGTATCTTGGTGACGAGCTCGCCACAGCTAGGCATGCTCTTTCGACATCTAGTTTTAGTGCTATTGTCTTTAACAACTTAGGCTCCGACTACGACATTGTGGCCTCATTGTGAGCAAGTCTAGATCCGATCACATTTCCACAATTTCAAAGTCTTCTATCGAGTCACGAAATTTGTTTGACTCATAAACAAACTCTCCTCACTACGAGGATTCCTCATTTGTCAAACTATGTTTCTCCATCGGTTAATAATGTTGGAAATCATGGTCGAGTTCTTCAAGGTTCTAATAGTCATGGAATGGTCTCTATCAGATTTCTCCGCTTCCCTCCATGCCCTCGGCTCACATTGCAGTTTCTGGATGGATTTTCATTGGTATTAATGACTTCCTAGTCTCAACCTCTTCCTAGGGTTTTCGGATTAGTCTCCGAGTGTGATGCTTGTCTCCTTAGCAAGTCCACTCGACAACATCTTCCACCTACATCATCTTGCAGCTCTCGACTATTAGAACTACTATACGCTGATGTATAGGGTCCTTCACCCATTCCATCAGCGGATGGTCACCTATATTTTCTTTTTTAGATGATTTTTCAAAGTTCAGGTAGTTATATCTACTTTTCAGTATATCAAATGTGTATCAAGTTTTTCTTAATTTTCATGACTCATGTCCATGTCCTCCCAAAGAAATCTCTGATCTTGGATCCACAACTACTCCAAATCTGACTTATGTGGAGTGGCATCATCGAGATCAAATGCTTATGAGTTGGCTTATTGCCTCTCTCTCAGAGGAGGTCCTTCCTCTTGTTGTTGGACTTCGCTCCTCCTCTAATGTTTGGCGCACCCTTAAGCAAGCATTCGGAGCACCTTTAGAAATTCATCTTTTATAATTGAAGATGCAACTTCAAAATGTCAAGAGGGGAGATTCTTCTTTTGTTTCCTGTCCACGCTAAGCCAAGTATCTTGGTGACGAGCTCGCCACAGCTAGGCATGCTCTTTCGACATCTAGTTTTAGTGCTATTGTCTTTAACAACTTAGGCTCCGACTACGACATTGTGGCCTCATTGTGAGCAAGTCTAGATCCGATCACATTTCCACAATTTCAAAGTCTTCTATCGAGTCACGAAATTTGTTTGACTCATAAACAAACTCTCCTCACTACGAGGATTCCTCATTTGTCAAACTATGTTTCTCCATCGGTTAATAATGTTGGAAATCATGGTCGAGTTCTTCAAGGTTCTAATAGTCATGGAATGGTCTCTATCAGATTTCTCCGCTTCCCTCCATGCCCTCGGCTCACATTGCAGTTTCTGGATGGATTTTCATTGGTATTAATGACTTCCTAGTCTCAACCTCTTCCTAGGGTTTTCGGATTAGTCTCCGAGTGTGATGCTTGTCTCCTTAGCAAGTCCACTCGACAACATCTTCCACCTACATCATCTTGCAGCTCTCGACTATTAGAACTACTATACGCTGATGTATAGGGTCCTTCACCCATTCCATCAGCGGATGGTCACCTATATTTTCTTTTTTAGATGATTTTTCAAAGTTCAGGTAGTTATATCTACTTTTCAGTATATCAAATGTGTATCAAGTTTTTCTTAATTTTCATGACTCATGTCCATGTCCTCCCAAAGAAATCTCTGATCTTGGATCCACAACTACTCCAAATCTGACTTATGTGGAGTGGCATCATCGAGATCAAATGCTTATGAGTTGGCTTATTGCCTCTCTCTCAGAGGAGGTCCTTCCTCTTGTTGTTGGACTTCTCTCCTCGTTGACATCTGGCACACCGTAAAGCAAGCATTCAGAGCATATTTAGAAACTCGCCTTTTACAATTGAAGATGCAACTTCAAAATCTCAAGAGGGGAGGTTCTTCTTTTATTTCCTATCTACACCAAGCCAAGAATCTTGTTAACGAGCTCGCCGCAGCTGGGCATATTCTTTCGACGTCCAATTTTAATGCTATTGTCTTTAACAACTTAGTCTCCAACTACAACGACATTGTGGTCTCATTGTCACCACGTCCATATCCGATCACATTTCTAGAACTTCAGAGTCTTCTATCGAGTCACAAAATTTGTTTGACTCACAAACAAACTCTCCTCAATACAAGGATTCCTCCTTCAGCAAACTATGTTTCTCCATTGACTAATAATGCTGGAAAATCATGGTCGAGTTCGTCAAGGTTCTAGTGGTCCTGGAATGGTCTCTATCAGATTTCTCCACTTCACTCCATGCTCTCCTGTAACGATCTAGCCTCTTGGCCCATGGATGTGTTGACGATTTGCAACGCAAGGCTGGTGATCGTGGGTCAATTCAGTCATAGGGAATGTCACCTATGCGGAGCAGCTTCATGAAAGTCCAATGCGGATGAGCATTGCCGTTTCTCTGGGCACATTCCAGAAAATAGACCGAATTCCAACGGGTCTAACCAAGATGGTCTTTGATGGTTGCAACATCAAAATTGCTTAAAGACATAAGGCGTGCTCAGTATGCGGCACATGAAACAGAGGAAAGCAGAGCGGCAAGCGAGTGGTAGATGCAGGGGCATGCATCAATGGCGCTCGCGCACTTGGGCGTGCAACGATGTTTTACTAGGAGACGGGTCAACATTCAGGCTAATGTGGCAGCAATTGTAGCAGCAATTAGGGGTTTTTAGAAATTTGTTGCAATTCAAAAGGTGTCTTGTGGCAGCCCTTAGATAGTTGTAATTGGGTAGTTATTGTTTGGGTGGTTTCCTTAACTATCTCCTAGGCTATATATGGATGTCATTATTTGACAAAGGGTCGCCGAAGAATGTGTGGCCAAAGCCAGAGAGAGTGCAGAGATTAGGTTACTTGTATGGGCAGGTTTATGTCTTGTTTGTACTATGTAACATTCTCATTGCAATAAAATAACTTATTTTCCTTAATTATTTGTGTTAATTCCGCATTGTTATTGAAGGACCTATATTTGGGCAGAATCATTGACGTTTCATTAGGTTTTTAGGTTGACTTGGTCCCTTTGGCTTACAAGGGGTTAAGGCAACACATACTTAGGATATTTAGGTGCATGCCATTTTGTATCAGAGCCCATGTTTCCTTCATGGCCGAATTGGGAGATGATGCTGAGCAAAGACATACTCGAAAGGGGAAAAATAAGGTGGTGCATAAGGTCTTTACTATAGGGAATGCTACTTCTTTGAAAGAAGCACTGATGTGCACGACGCACCAAGTATTGTGAGAACGAATGGTTACAATTAAAGAGTGCTTGTTGAGTCATGGTGATCTTTCCAAATACTTGGACTCTCTGGAGGAAAGTGTGCAAGTGTAGCAAATAGGAGGCATATGAAGTTGTCTCCAAGGAAACTACACATGGAACGACATATTTAACTAAGGAATAATGCTCTGCCCCTTAGGCTCATGGTGCGGGATTTGATGATAAGAGGTTGAAAATGGATGACTTGGATAGTCATCTATGTAGAGCGGCTATAGAACAACTAATTTCTGAAAAGTGGCCTAGCGCTTGGGCATGCACCGCCGTTTTGTGGGCGCGCCCATGAAAATTGGCCTATTTCCAAAGGATCCGACAAGACCATGGAAGATGAGTTCTTGGTGATTAGGAATAATGTTTCAGTCATAATAAGTGACATTGAGTGTCACTTAGTCGATTTGGCACCATAAACAACCCATGTTGCAGACATGGGTTGATGCTTATGCGCCTGACACTGTTTTGATGAGCACGCCCATGAAAACATTAATGCATGGGCTGGACATGCCCGGATAGTGAGAAAACATGTCCAAATCCTTTCGATTGACTTGGACTGGAGTTTGGTGGGATTTTAGGCAGGTGAACGGTTTAAAACCTGAAAGGTTGCCTTAGTCAAAGTTAGGTAGTTATGGTAACTACCCCTTGGTCTTATATTGCACATTAATCATTGGAAACATGAGGATTTATAGTGGATAACAATGACAATTGACATTGAAATCACTTTGTTGCATTATGTCCGACTAGACAACACGGAAGTTGTCTTTGGTCATTATGGGCATGGCATGAGATGGACAACGTGCCACAGAATCTGGGAAGGAGTCATGGACACAATGGAGTCCTCGAATTGTCCAAGGTTTGTGGTGATGAGTTATGTACTCAAAGGGTCTTCGGGGCTAAAGACAAGGAAGGTCAAAAATTATCTAAAGTAAAGCAATATTCAAGATCGGTCGGGAGTAGATTGGCCAGGGTAAAGTTTGATGTGGTATAGTATCAAAAAAGTTCTATTGTGTTGCAGAAAAATTAAGTTATGTGGTGTAGTATCAAAAAGTTCTGTTGTGTTGTAGAAAAGTTAAGTTTGATGCATTGTAGTATCAAAAAGTTCTGTTTTGTTGCAAAAAAGAAAGGTTGATGTGGTGAAGCATCAAAGGAAAGGTTATACTATGTTGCAGAAAGGTCAATGTGGTGTTATATCAAAAAGTTCTATTGTGTTGCAGAAAAGTTAAGTTTGATGCGGTGTAGTATCAAAAAGTTCTGTTGTGTTGCAAAAAGTTAAGCTTGATGCGGTGAAGTATCAAAGGAAAAAAAAGGTTCTGTTGTGTTGCAAAAAGGTTGATGCTTGATGCGAGCAAAAATATACATATTGCACGCATCTTTTTCATGTCATGTTCCTAATATTGTAGATTAATTCATGCATCATTTTAATTATTTTCGTTGATATTTCAGTTATGAGTCAGATTCTACCTAAGTACTCTATATGTGTTGAATTTCAGGAAAAATGACGTCGATTTATGGCAAACACCACAAAGAGGAAATTTAGGTTGATGCATTCGGAAATAATGAAGCAAAACGGACCGTGTTCAAAACGGCCTATGCTTGATATGTTTTGAAGCTCACGCTCTCATCGTCAAAACAGGCCGTCAAAACAAGCAGTGTTCATCATTGATTGAAGAGTTGTTCACGTTAACGCCGTGTTAGATCGAAACGAACAACATCAACGACTTATATTGTGCCACGTGTCATCATCACAGAGCAGGACCAGCCGTGTTCAATGTGGTGTTACACTCAAACTCTTAAATCTGCCAACACGGGCCGCGTCTAATGAAAACGAACTGTGTTAGACATCGTACTTGTCGGTTCGTCCGATCTGATGGCTCATATCAAGTTGTGTTCGATCCAGACTCTTCCCAACTGTCCGATTTCAATTTCAACTCTAAATTTCAGCTATAAATAGCCCTTCATAGATCTTTCTCAGACATCTCTGAATAGGATAGAAAAAAAATAAGAGACTCCTCATATTTTTATAGATTTCTAAAGAGTTGAGAAGCCAACATTGGAGAAGAAGCGTTGGAGCGAGATTGAAGATCTAGAAGCAAATAGGATTCTGTAGATTTTGTTTGTTCTCTAATCTTATTTGTTAGGCTTAAAATTATTTTATGTTAGGAATAATTTCTGTTGAACCTCAATTAGTTCTTGATTCGATATGTTCTTAAAGTATTTTATTAACTTTAGTCGAGAGATATTGTTAATATTTTACTCTCAATTAATCTTCTTCAGATTTCTACGAATTACATTTTCCGGCAGAAGCAAAACGGACCGTGTTTGTCTAACACGGATCATTTTCACCTCTGCCACCGTTTCTGAATCCATTTTCCCTTTCTGAAAAGCCGCATTTTCATCTGCCCGGACGCGACGCAGGTCATTTTCTGGCATATTTTTCTTCGATCGTTTTCAAGCGTTTGTCTTTTAGATGCAAAGATTTATGTCTATCTATTTCCAGAATTCATAAATTATGGGTTGCTATCCACTCGAGAGAGGCCTAGCGATTTAGGATTGGATTTTATGACATTTTAGCTTAAATTGATTTGGGATTAATTTTTTACATATTCTTGATTTAATTTATGATTAAAATAGTTAGGCCATCCGAGAGGAGGTCTATATTATTAAATCAATTCTTCCGCCATCTAATATTCAAACACTTTAATTGAATAGATCTAGAAGATAACATTGGTGAAACAGATTTTTAATCCTAACCAATATAATCGGTTTATCTTTTTGAACTTTCTGAAATTCCTAACTCATCTTTTATCTTCCTTTTCTTATTTTCTTTTCTTTCTTAATTCATTGCAAATCTTTAAACCGACAAGATAAAGTTTCAAAATTTAAAATTCATCAGTCCTCATGGGTTCGACACTCTTCTCATCATTTTATTACTTGTGCGACCAATATACTTGCTGAGTTTTTAGCGTGTGATTTTTCGCATCAATGCTGTGAAACATCAAAAGAAAAAGTTATGATGTGTTGCGGAAAGGTTGATACAATGAAGTATCAAAGGAAAGAAATGTTCTATTGTATTGCATAAAAGTTGATGTAGTGAAGCGTCAAAAGAAAATGTTTTGCTGTGTTGCATAAAGGTTAATGCGGTGAAGTATCAAAAGATGGAAGTGGAGGAGGTTCTCCAAGGAGTAGAAGATGATTTTCTTTTGCTAGGTTGTTGTAACCAAGAATGCATTGCCGGGACAACAATGACTTGAGTGGGGGAGAGTTGTAACACTTTAGCCTCTTGGTCCATGGATACATTGATAATTTTCAACGCAGAGCTGGTGATCATGGGTCAATTCAGTCATAGGAAATGTCACCTATGCGGAGCGACACTAGGAAAGTCCAATGTTGGAAGATGGAATGGTGCCCCGGCGGGCATCACCGTTGCTATGGGCACGTCCGAGAAAAATAGACCATATTCTAGTGGGTCCGACCAAGATGGTCTTTGATGGTTGCAACATCAAAATGGCTTAAAGACATAAGGTGTGCCCGATATGCAGCACATGAAGTAGAAGGAAGCAATGTGGCAAGCAAGAGACAAATGTAGGGGCGTTCATAATGCTCGCCTAGAAAACACCCCCGCGCTTGTGCGTGCGCCGATGTTTGGCTGGGACACGGGTCAATTTTCAAACTGATGCGGTGGCGGTTGCAGCAGCGGTTAGGGAGCTTTTAGGAAGTTGTTGTATGTCAAAGGGTGTCTTATGGTAGCTCTTAGACAATTGTAATTGGGTAGTTATTGTTTGTGTGGTTTCCTTAACTACCTCCTAGGCTTATATATATGGTTGTCATTATTTGACAAGGGGTCACTAAAGAATGTGTGGCCAAATCCAGAGAGAGTGTAGAGATTAGGATTGAATTTGTCTGGGCAGATTTATGTCTTGTTTGTACTATGTAACATTGCTCATTGCAATAAATAACCTCATTTCCCCAATTATTTGTGTTAATTTTGCATCATTATTGAAGGACCTGGATTTGGGCAGAATTGTTGACATTTCATCAAGTGTTTAGGCTGACTTGGTCTCTTTGATTTGCAAGGGGCTAAGCCCGCACATACTTAGGATATTTAGGTGCATGATACTCCGTTCACATTGTACTTTCTGGAATTGATTTTTATTAGCATCAATGACTTGATCATCTATCATCTTCTGTTGTTCGTCAAATCTTTTAGTCTCAACCTCTTCCTAGGCTTTTCGAACTAGTCTCCCAGTGTGATGCTTGTCTCCTTAACAAGTCCACTCGGCGACATCTTCCACCTACATCATCTCACAACTCTCGACTATTTGAACTAGTGTATGCTGATGTGTAAGGTCCTTCACCCATTTCATCAACTGATGGTCATAAATATTTTTCTTTTAGATGATTTTTCAAAGTTCACATGGTTATAACCGCATTTTAATAAATCAACAGGTTTTTCTTAATTTTCAAAAGATTGTTTAGAAATAAGCAAATATTGCATATGTAATTTTCATTCTGATAATGGTGGAGAATTTCATCGCTTATAACCTCACTTCGTTCATCGTGGTATAAATCATCGACTTATTTACCCTCATACACATGCTCATAATAGGTCGGCCAAATGTAAGATTAGGCATATCATTGAAATTGGTCTCACCTTACTGGCTCATTCTTTAGTTCCTCATCGATTTTGGCATTTTGCTTTTGACACGACCATTTTTTTATTAATCGACTACCAACACCAGTTCTTAATAACTCGACTCTGTTTAAGCCTTTATTTGGTACTCCACTTGATTATATATTTCTTCATGTGCTTGGATGTACTGCTTATCCATTCCTTTGTCCCTATAATTCTTACAAGTTTGACTTTCCATCCAAATGTTGTTTTTTCTAGGTTATCCACTAAACCATGTTGGTTATCGTTCTTATGATCCAGTGTCAAGTAAACTCTTTCTTGTTCACCATTATCGCTTTATGGAAGATCATTTTCCTTTTAACATTTCTTCTTCCACATTTAATTGCTCAACCTTCAGTTTTTGGTTCTCCACCTCAAACACCATGGCTTTTTGTACCTATATTTTTTTCCCTCTAGCTCCTTAAACTCTATTTCTTCTCCTAATTATGGTGCGACACCCTTGAGTCTGACAGCACCTGATTGTGACCCATCTCGTATAGTCTTGCACCCACGTATGAGGGTTAACTATAGGCAATTGGCCAAATTTTCTACGCACCATAGTTGATTGCCTTCCTTTGCACCCCTGTCTCTAGTCTCTCATCCTGATCCTACTTGTTATACAATAGCATCCCATTATCATCACTAGTGTGAAGCTATGTCTGATGAACTTCATGCCCTCCATATCAATGGGACTTGGGGTTGGTACCTCGTAGTAAACTATGAATGTGATAGGTTGTAAATGAACTTTTAGAACAAAGTATAAAGCCAATGTGAGCATTGATCGCAACAAAGCTCGTCTTGTGGCCAAGAGTTTTCATCAACAACTTAGAGTTGATTATACAAACACGTCCAATCATCAAACTAGCCACAATTCGCTTAGTTCTCAATATAGCTCTTGCACGCAAATGACAAATTAAACTACTTGATGCAAGTAATGCATTTCTTCATGGAGATATGATGTGTTCTATCTAATGTTCAATCAAAATCAAATTCATGTATAGATATGCAACTAGGGTTGTGATAGTTATATGCAAGATAACTAATGACAATAAACAATCAATTTTAAACTTTAGACAACACGATGATGCTGCAAGTGCACAACAATAAATTAAAATACTTCAGATATTGAATCCACAAGGAAGCTAAAGCAATTATAGAGAATAAACACTCTAATATGATATAACAACTAATTATAGATAAAATGATTGAAATGAATAAAGGAGAAGAAGTAAAAACTAATTAACTTTTATATTTTCATAATATTTCAGAAATGAAATGAAAATGATCTGTAATCACAACTAAGGACATTCAGAAGTTCATCAGTAGTATGAGAAATTCTGGAGTTAGTATATTTCGGGGATATTGGTTCAGATCTTCATTAGCAAACGAGATTATATATTGTATCAGGTCTCGGTGAAGAAAGGAATAAGAAATTCCTTTCGAGGGTCCTTAATCACCATCTCCTAACTGATCGACATCAAGGAGCGAGAAGAAAGCCTGAAACTTACTTATGATGGATCTAACAGCTGCTCCTAGTCGAGGGCCTCTCGACATACGACTCATGCATCACAGGTCTATAGAACCAATGATGAAGCTCACTAGCTCACTACCGGATCATATGTGAACAAAAGTAGATGTATCATATTCCAATTATTCTAAGCCTTTAGAAAATTAGATAAGTTCCTCACGGTTACTAAGGTATAAGAACATTCAAAGGCGAGTAAGAACTCAAAACACAACCAGTGATATCATAAACAATGAATACTTGAACCCAAGAATATCCCTCAATCAAGGCATATCATGTAACGACCCGAACACTCGATAGAGTGGAAGCTATTTATAACATATCTCGAGAGTTCGGACCATCACAGTTGACCCACAAGCAATAACAAACTAATACACATAATATCTTTTAGTAGTTATAAAACTAAACTTCACATGTATCATAAGGATAAAACAAACACAAGCCAAAATATATCATAGTCGCATCTTATAATATTTTTTTTCACATATGATACAATAACCATAACATAAATATGTAAATACATGGTGTATATGTCCAAAAGCAACATATCCAAAAGTATTATAAACCAAAAAAGATTTTCTATTTAAAAATAGCGTCATGAGCATCAACCACCACCCGTCATCTCTTTACCTGCAGGATCCAAGTACAGGGAAAAAATAAGATATTTCTCCCGTGAGCAAAGGCTCGTATGTAGGACCGATAAATAAAAATTAAATGCATGTAATAAAATTTGACATTTTCAAATGTCATTTGCACGTAACATATTAACCATAAAAGCACATAAAGCAAAGTCATAAACATAACCAATCCATATACATATAAATTCATAATTCACAATTTTCCTTTTTGAAGAACACATAAAATTTCATAATCAAACATACAAAATCATATCTCAAATTCACATATTTGCTTTCCATTTATTATCTTCCTTATCATATTCACCGTTGGCACTACGGTATCATATTATATATCGGCGAATGCACATAAAGATTATTCATATAAAACGTAGTGCAACATTCATATTAGTAGAATATCCAATTCCATACACAAATTCATAATTCACAATTTCCCCTTTAGGAAGCACATAAAATTTCATAATAAAAACATCCAAAATCATATGACATATTCATATATTTTCGTTTTAATTATTATCTTTACTCATCATATTCACCGTTGGCACTGCGGTATCACAACACATATCGGTACACCATAGGTCTCTCTTTGGACCATTACCCCATAGGGCTTGCTCATTTGAGCCACATAATGATTCCATTTCTTAGGAATCCTGGTTGATCAATTCTAGAGGTGGCCCCCACAGATTATTCCATGTGACACTTAGTTTCAATTCGACCGGTATTATATCACATATCGGTGTACTATAGGTCTCTCTTTGGACCATTGCCCCGTAGGGATTGCTCATTTGAGCCATTTAGTGATTCCATTACTTAGAAATTCCGGTAGATGAATTCTAGAGGTGGCCCCACAGATTATTCCGTGGGGCACTTAGTTTCATTTCTACCGTTTTTGTGCCACATAATCTTTCACTTTATTATTTTCATTGAAACATTTAAGGTCACATAACACACTGAAATTCAAAATCCAAATTTAAAACATATTAATTACAAATGATCAGAAATATGCATCAAAATTCAATAATCACAATCGATCACACATGTAACATTTTCATAAGATCCATCCCTTGAAATATTAATAAACACAAGTGAAAATCACGACAAAGATGCATAAATCATTCGTATTAACTCATATCAATTCATAATATCAAATAATTCATTTGAAAAGTAAGTATTCATTAGACAAATAACCCAAACTTTCATAATTTATTATGAAACAGATAATTAACCATAATCAGAATAAACTAATTGACCAATTAAGCCAACTACACATTTTGGCATACTGACACAGGATGAGAGATCTATTTTTAATTTTTCAGTACAAAAGTCCAAATACATGAAACCAATTTTGTTTGAAATTGAACTCAGAAACCATTAACATATATTAATTTCAGAATTTTCTACCATACGAGTTATTTATTGAAATTCCCGTGATTACAGGAATTCTAGTGTTCAAACTATAATTCTGAAAACTGATATGTATCACTTGTTATCCTCATAACTCACTCTAGCTAAATGACTTTTGGGTAATTCCACTTGGGTTGAAACACTAATTCAGTAAAGTTTCAGATCTATAATTTTCATATTTTATGATCAAGTAGACAATTTATAATCTGATTTTCAATTAGGTCTGCCTGTTTATCCCGACCAGCAAGACCAATGCTCACTAATTAATCAATAATTCTCTAAATACATTTCACTTTTAGAAAATTCTTTCTTCCCTACAAAGTAGACATCTAAGGTATCATTCCAGAGAAGTTTCATAATTTTTGAACCCAGATTCTAATGGGTCTTTATGAAGAGTTACATGTCATTACATACCAAATCACGAGGGGTAATCATTCATCATGATGTTTGCCGAAGTGGCCACCAGATACATAGAAGTTATAGGCCGCGATGCATCATCACGAGTCGAGGGGAAAATACTTTGACATTAGAATTTAACATGAGTTACGGGTCGTAACTACAGGCTGTGAATGAATGCCGTAGAATGATATTTTTACGGTCGGAAAGAATTCTATCTGATCCAGGACTTTAAAGATTTCATTAGAAGATGTTTCTGATAATTTGGAAGAGGTTTTATGAGGATTTCATCATAACCGTTGAAGGAAAAGTAGATTTGATCAGGAGATTTCTGTGAACTTGAATGAAACCTTAATTTGGATAAGTGTATAAAAGAGAGATGAGATGACATTCTAAGATGGATTCAGAGAGATATGCACAGAGATAGAGAGAAGAGATGATAGTGAGATATTCTACATGACTGAAGCGAGAGAGAGATCCATCCAGACCCCTTAAGTAGAATTCTGATTTTTCGAAGGCGAAGCTAGAGGAAGACATTGAAGATCTTCTACAGAGATCTAGAGTTCGATTTCTTTTATTTGGAAGAACTATTTTCGTGTTTACTTATTTGTGTTAGGACCTGAACCTTATTGTAGGATCTGGAATGACACCAAGAGGGGGGGGGGGTGAATTGGTATTTTAAAACTTTTGTTCTTCTTCACTTAATCTAGATGTGTTGTGTTCAGCGGAAGCAAACGTATATGAATATAAACAAAATAGAGAGACAAGAGTTAAGAGAAGAACAAACGCAAGGTTTGTTATCGAGGTTCGGCCGAACTCTTTGGCC
>LTAE01013239.1:0-12851 GCA_001647135.1 Pontederia paniculata
TATATATATATATATATATAATTCAAATGTAAAGTTTCTGAATAAAAATAATGTTTTTCGGCAATGTTAAAAATAATGTACAAATCTCTGGCAATTTTTTTTATTTTTCCATAACTCAATAATTCCTAAGGAATGATTATAAGGTTCTAATGACGATTCAGTTAAAAAAATAATAATGAATTATTAGTTAACTAAATAACAGTTTTGGAAATAAATCTCAAATTAATAGAATGCCTACACTAAACAAGGAACCAATAATAAATCCAAAGCAGCAATAATAATTTCAGTAATTAACGTTGCATATTGACAAATCAATAATAAGTTGTAACGGCTAATCTTGAGATTCAATGATAATATTTTCATGGATTACTGGATCAAAGTAATTTAAGTGCCGATATTTATAAATTATGTTTACAATAATTCAAAATGATTTCAGGAAATATTATATTCTGGAATTTCTTTCTTTCTTTATTTTGTCAATAATACAATTTATGTATCTATAAAATTATAATTTCGAAAAATTAGAAAATAACTTAGATACAATTAATATAACTTATTTAGGATTTAATAAAAAATAAAGAACACCTTTCAAAATAAATATTTTATATAAATATACCCGATGGGAAAGAATATCGATTCGCAAAAAATATAATTAAATTAAATGCAAATAACAAAAGAATCAGTTTCAGAATAATAATGAGCAATTAATAATAAATACTGAATAACATAATTGCAGAATAATTTCAGGAATCAATGACACAAAATAATGGACTTATATTTATGGAAATAAATCATAGTTAATTGTGAAGTAATATTTGTAAATCAGGTATAGAATACTAACCGTATTACAATAGATCAAACTATTTCGGCAGCAATAACAAATTATGATAATAAATTTGGCATAAAATGACTAGCAACCAATTATAAACGAGATTCATGGCAAAAAAAAATTTTAAAAAATAGTTTTGACAATTAATCACATGATCAATTTAATGTATATTGTTCCATAAAATTGATTGTTTCTTGCCGGAATTAAAATTAGATTTTTATTTAACAATCCTAAACAAAAAAATTTTAAAAAAATTACTGTTCAGATGGACAACACATATATTTAGGCTGACAATTTTAATATGAATCATAACGGTTGTGAATTAATTCCATACTAATATCCACGTTTCAGATTTGATTCAATGGAAATGGATCTAATTTGAGCTAAAAATTTCAACGGTCAGGATTAGAAATAAATATCTAAAAAATAGATGTACGTCCTGGATCAAATGGCTACAGTAACTAAGTTACTGTTCATCTTCCAAAAAAACAAAACGTACCTGGTTCATCCAAACGTACCTTTCGCCAGCGAGCCGTGGTGTCGACGCCGATGGCCGTCCCCAGGTACGCCCGGAGAGGGGAGGCTGGAGGGGAAAGAAAGGACCGGTGAGCTTGGAGGAGGTGACGAGCTTGCCGAGCTTCTCCTGGAGGCAGAAGGCGCAGATTCCCCCGGGGTTGCTCCGGTAAGGATGATCCATGGACTGCATCCCGTCGCCCATGTCGTCCGCCTGCACTATTCCCACGACACCGCCCTTCTCGCCCATGACTCGTCTTACTCCGATCCAAAGATACCGTCTGCTTAGTGCTGCTGCTGCGTCGTCGTGGTCCTGCCCGCCGGGGCGTCTCCGTCAGCGCCCGCCCGTACGCCGGTAGGCTCGAGAACGATGAAGATGGGGTGGCGACCATGGACGTCGATGGAATCTCCATCTCTCACAGAGTGGGTGAACAACAGAGGAACTAGAAGAGGCCGTGTTTGCAATGCACGAGAACATGGAGCGAACCTCCGCCAACGACCTCAAAGAGCTATCGTACCAATTTAAGAACGAGAGGAGGGATGAGGGTTCCGCGAATTCGGATTGGGCCTACTTGCACACGCTCGTGTTCTTTTATAGCCGCTGCCATGTAGCACCAACCACGACTATTACGATGACTTCAACGATCATCTCACAATGATGATCATAATGGTCTTCATAATAATCATAACGGTCTATCACGATCGTGATCAATAATCAGGGCCGATCACATTACAACAAAGAACACAAAGGAAATCATGCAATTGAAAGTGCATTAGAAAAAATGAGTGACATAAAGATCTTGACAAGTGATATGATATCTTAAAAAAAATAGTTATTACTTTAATATTATATTAATAATTTATTTTTTAGTCTAAAATAGTAGTAACTAAAATAAATAATATTTATTAATTATAAAGATAA
Organism: Pontederia paniculata; assembly: GCA_001647135.1. Taxonomy (NCBI): domain Eukaryota; kingdom Viridiplantae; phylum Streptophyta; class Magnoliopsida; order Commelinales; family Pontederiaceae; genus Pontederia; species Pontederia paniculata. The sequence goes on from LTAE01013239.1 coordinate 2,265, forward strand.
GCATGTTTTTTTATAAATATATATAATAATATTTATTATTCTATTATGATAACCTTTGTAATATTATTAAATTAAAATGTAGTATATTAGTAATTAAAAAATTGTGTTATTTTTAATAAAAACAAAGAACATATATTTTAATTCACGTTTCATTAAGGTAAAAACAAAATAATAATGATATATAGCTGATATTAAAACATTATTCTTTATTTTAGTTATCAACTCTTTCGGATGACTTAACAAAAATGTACATCCATTAAAAATTTCAATAATTGACTTTTGATTATTATAACACTAAACAAATTAGTGAGTCATTATTATCTTTTAAATAAAAAATATTATAACCATACTACCATAGTATAATTTATTATTTTAATAATCAAAATAATTTATATTATTAATTTTAAAATTGTATAAATAAAATTAAGGGATTAAGGAATCTGCTCCGCATGTATGGACTACCATTAGATTTAACTAATTAAAGAATTATTTCTTGAATTTTTTGTGAAATATTTTATTATATTATGTTAATAAAGTTTCAAATAATATTTTTATTTAATCAAATAAATTGATTTTAATTTTATTACTTCATCCAAACACTCATTGAACTAAAATATCCAATCAACTTTTTAATTTTTCATCATCGCGCTTTTTTATTTGAACCTCACATCAAACTTTAATGGGTTATTTCCATAAACATCTCTCAAATTATTTCAATAATCCATATCTAGCTCTGATATATAAAATCAAGCAGAAGTAAATCTGAACTTTTTTTCGAATGAAAAAATTAATCCAATCGTTCTGATATTGAATTTATTCAAATTGTTTTTAATTATTAAATTATCAATTTACCCTCCTAATTAAAAAAATATCCACTCCTTCACCTCTCTCTCTCTCTCCTTCTCTCTGTTTCACTCTCCTCTCTCACACATTCTCTTCTCTCTCTTCCCTCTCTCGCATTCTCTCTACTCTCTCACTCCAGCATTCGAGCTCGTTGGCATGCGAACTCACGTCAAACTTGTGCAAGGGAGCTCGCCTGCATGCATTGGTGAGCGTGGGCGCAAGCGAGTTGGGTGTTCACCTGTGCGCGCAGGTGAGCAAGGGCGAGTATGGGTGACCGCCTGGACGCGTAAGCGAGCGTGGGCACTTGTCTGCGTGCACATACAAGTAGGGGAGCACGCCTGCGCGCACAAGCCAAAATGTGTGAGAGAGGTGAGAGCGGGAGAGAGGAGAGAAAGAGAGAGAGAAAAAATAAGTGTGAAAGAGGAGAGTGAAAGAGAGAGCCGAGAGAGAAGGAGAGAGAGGGTAATTTTTTTAGTTAGAAGTGTAAAATAGTAATTTAATAAATAAAAATAATTTGAATAAATTTACTACCAGATAATTGAATTAAATTGTCTAATCGAGAAAAGTTCTGACCTACTTTTGTTCGGTTTTATATCTAACCCTAATCTTTTACGTTAATTCGAGGGAGGTTTATAAAAATAACCCAAGTTTATTTGTGTAATAGGTTAGTTCTCGAAGACTAATAAGAACACGAGTTGTTGCATCTAAATGGCACCATAATGAATGTTAAGATGGAGTGACAAGAAAATATATTGATAAGAAAATCTCAATATACTAAATTTCTAATTAAACAACAATTAAAATAATATTAAACATCTAAGAATGTAAATTTATATAATGTGCTCTATGAACAATATTAACTATCTAGCACATCTCCAAAATTTACTGAAAATTTTGAAACAAAATATAATTAATTCTCTACTTCTACCAATTAATCTCGTGCCCACACCCCTGCGAGGCCGCCTCCAGATAAGAGGAGAAAATCAAAGAGGAGAAGGTCAAATAGGAACTTGCCTTGTCGTCATCATTGCTTGTCGTTGCAGTCGAAGGAAAGGAAATTAGAGGTCGAAGAGGAGGAGGAGGGAAAACATGAAACATTGAAAAGTCTCGGACGGACGAAGACATTTTTTAGGCGATTTAGGAGGACCACTCTAAACTCTAGGATTCTCACCCGAGTCGATATTTTGGAGAGGTCCAGACCGTCTTAATGGAGCCCCAATTGGGGTGATCTTCCCGACCGCCTCTATTAAGGTGGTCTTTATGATCGTCTCTATTTGAGACGATATGGACGAGTTGAAAGACCGCTTCAAATATAGACGGTTTTATAGACCGCCTCAAATATTGGGCCACAATTTTCAAATATTTTCATAGTAGTTGCTGGAATCTTTCTAACACTATATACATGGGCGGAGCCAGGGGTGCAAGAGTGTGTATAGGCACCCCTGGAATCCATTAAATAAATTTCCATGATCTATGAATCAAGATTTGTTGTTTGTCCGAATGGGTAGGTGTTCAGCAGTTATGACCAGAGGTTCCTAGTCGATTCCCTTTGGCTCATCATTTTTTCTCTTTTTTTTCCTATACTTAGTTTATCTATTTCATTTTTATTTCATCATTATTTATTCTTTACTTTTACTCAATATTATCTAATATAATCTTCCATAAGATATAATTTACTTATATTATATTAATATTTATTCATTTATTGACAGGATTATTTATATATATATTACAATATACATTTCTTTTTATTAGTCTGTAATAGTAGAATAATAATCTACTTATTTATTTTATTTCATGCATACTTCTATTTTCTTTTTGTTTATCCTTTACCTTTACTCAAATATTTAGCTTATATTATTTCAAAAAGTATCATTTATTTATATAATATTATAATTTATTAATTCACTAGAAGTTTATATATAATACACTATATTATATACTTTTACTTATTAGTCTATGACTATATCATGTATATCTACTTATTATTCTATCACACATATAGAAGTAGTTTTATTAGAAAACATATATCAATGTTATTATTTTTCTTATTTTCTTATTATTTTATTCAAGTATGAATTAGTGTTATAATATCATATAATATTTTTAAATGATCTTACTCTTTTTTCTATTTTTTAATGTTTAAAATAAAAAATAATGTAAATATATCAAATTATATTATCCCGTGCAAATAAAATATTAAAAATTATAATTGCAAATATAGATTAATATCTAAAATAATTATTTAATTATATAAATAAGTATATGAGCAATTGTGCACCATCTGCATATATATATATATATATATATATATATATATATATATATATATGTNATGTATATCTTCTGTTGTTGAACAAAATAAAAAGGAATGTAATGTAAAATATGGAAGAAAATAAGTGGAGAAGGATGATTAAATTATGGAATGAAATAAAGAAGGAGATGTAAAAAGGAAAAATAGATAATAAAAAGAATATATATATATATATATATATACTATATATATATTTATATAAAGATAGAGAGAGGCATTGAATTCGATTGTCTCGAATTACGATAAGACAAAAAATAAATAGATTATCATGAGAGGAGGAAATGAAGGGGAGTCGAGGAAAAGAACATGAAGTTAACATAAAACATAGAAAACAATAAAAATAAAAAGAGGGATGATTATGGAACGAAAGGAGGAGACGTAAGAAAAAGGAAAAAAATATGAGAGAAAAGGACAGGATTAGTGGGAATTAGAATAAAATGGAACACATCTAAAAAAGAAAGGAGAACAATGCAAAAGTTATTCTAGAAAGAAAACAGTTTAATATTATTCTTCTGAAAAAAAAAATTAGTTATCAAGATTTTTATAAGTCTTTAAAATTTTATGCATGATATCGCTCATGTGTTTTTAAAATATTGTTTTAAGAAAAAAATCAGAATTCAAATCATGAATAAAATGTGTATTTCTTTAATTTGAAAATGTAATACCACGAACCGTGTCATGTGTCATGAACAACATGGTGATCTGAGAGTTAATTAAATAAAATTATTTAGTTAGTTTAAATTCCAGAATTTAAATTTAAATATAGAATTTGAGGAGAATTAAAATTAGAGAAATCCTAATTCTAACCCTATAAATATACTTAAGAGAAGAGGAGGCTCTCATACTTTTTATTTCTCTTTCTCTTGCCCTAGCCATTGTAGCCCTCTCCCTCTCTCCTCTCTTCCTCTCCCATAAGGTGCTTAGGTAAGATCTTTCTCTTCCATGGTTCTCTTTCTCTCTCTCCACTTCTCTCATCCTAGAACTATGCCCAACTCTTAGGAGAACGTGAAGAAGATCAGGAACAATAGAGAAGACCAAGGGGACGTAGTTGAAGATCAAAGAACAATCCTACATGATTCGATATGTAAATATCTGGATACCCAATAGATAGGCTTATATGATTAATGAATTGCATGTTATGGTGCATGCTAGATGATTATAGTTAAATAGGATGATTATACTATTAAATTGCCTAGATGAATATATTAATTTTCCATAATTTATTTAGTATTTTCTATGCAATATTTTAATGATATTAATTAAGAACACGACGACAAAATATGGACCGTGTTCCCTCGACGCATCCCGCGTCTGTCAAGACAACACCGCGTCTTTGGCGCATAATGAATCAAGTCGATATAACACAGTCCGCATCCACCCTAGACACGGCTTTGTTCGTCAAAATGATTCGTTTCACGTCGAGACATGGTTCGAGTCCTCCTTGGACATGGTCACGTCCTTGGTCGTAACCCTAACATCGTCCTGACGGACACAGTGGATCGTCACTTGACGTAAGGCACATGTTTGAATTAAATAAAGATAATATTGAATGAAAATGTAACATGACCCACGTTGTACCGAACATTGTATGTGTTAGTCGAGAAAAATGAATAGTAAACCCTAATCTATTACGATCGTGGAATATGACCCGTGTATGCATATTTTAATAGAAGAAGAACACAACCGCATAGGTCGATATGATTAATTTAATGAAGAAAACGAACGACGATGCAACCCGCATTGGAAATTGGACACAGCTAGGAAACGACGTATGTCCTAAGAGATTTATTTTATTGTTGTTACAATGACATAAAGATGGAAAACGAATTGTGTCTTCACCCAACACGGCCCGCATCGACTCATCGAAACAACCGTCTATGAGATTGCAATCAACTCCGAACATGGATCGTGTCCGTGTCTGACGCTGCCCACGTCTGCACTTCTGGGATGATTAAATGATTATAAAGGATTAATTATGTGGAGAACATAAAGGGCAACCATACTTCACCTAAATTAAATGTTAATCTCGCCATATACTGTTAAAGTTTGATAGCGCATCGATGTAAAAGATAGGACGAGTAGGGCAGTTGTCATCCGCTTTCTGTTGCTTGACTTTCTCCCCGCCCTACAACCAAAGGATTTCTCGAACATCCTATGTGGTCATGGCTGTGCACCTCATTGGCCTATGAGGAGACCTCCAAGACTCATGAGCAACTTAAAAATCACCAAAGCAACCTTATAGTCACCTATAATCACTAATAAGATAAGTAAAATATAACAAAGATAACCACTTGGACTAGTTATCGCATCGGCATACTGCATTAGAGGATTGAGGTGATTTATTGATGATTGATGATTAAAGATGATGATTGAATGATGAAGAATGATTAATGAAAATTAAATAATGATGATGGTGTGGAGTAATGTTTGACTATAATCATAGTTTACTCCTTATGTAAAATATGCTTAGAGTAATTGATGTTTGACTATTAGTCATAGCTCACTCTTGATGCAAAGATATTAAGTTAAAAGTATAAGAAAGTATGCTAAAGACGATGAAAGATAAGCAATGAGTGGAAAAAAATAAAAAAGAAATAATTGATATTTTGACTTTACTTGTCAATCATTTAATTATCATATTACGCTTATCTATTGTTGACTTACATACTGGACGTCATAGCGCATGTGAATACCTTTTTTCCTATATTGGATCCTACATGTGAGTAGTCTGCAGTGACAGGATGCTGGTGGTGCATACGGCGACAGATGCTCGCGGTGACTGCCGGTGCACATAATATAGTGATCATATAGTGTCTCCTTTAGTCTTTTATATTGAGTTGAATTAGTTATATTTTGAGACAATTTTATATTATATAAGACTTTTGCATATTTTTTGTCACGAAAAGAGATTGAATTTTAAAAGTTTTTATTTATTTTACATTTTTATTGATAAAGTCAAGATATATATATCGTAGCGCTTTCAGAAGGGTATTTTGTCACGTGACAGAATGTGTTCTTAGGGGACGTTACAAAAAACAATTGAAAAAAATTATACTATATCATAGAGAGAGAAGTCGTAGCTTGTGTTACACGAGCGCAAGGAAAAATAATCATGGACATTGAATCAGAGTGTCTCCAATTACGATAAGAAAAAAGAGAAAATTAAATAGATCAACGTGAGAGGAGGAATAAAATGAAGTCAATATAAAATATAGAAAGCAACAATACTTAAAAATAGGATCATTAATGATGGAATGAAAGGATGATACTTAAAAAAAGGGAAAAATATGAGAGAGAAGGAAAGGGTTAATAATTAATTGGACTTCAAAGGAAAACATCAAAAAGAAAGAAAAAGGATTTTTGTAAGTTATAAAATTGTATGCATTATATCGCTCATATTTTTTTATTTAAAAAAGAGTTATTTTAAGAAAAAAAGTCAGAATCCAATCTTACGTCTGATTCTATTATATTCCTTATTATTGGCTCCCCAAAGTTTGTAGGTTGTCGGAATCTTTCCTACACCTTTCTTTTACTACATGATGATATGTATTATACTAATACACTTTCTCTCTATATATAAGCCCCTGCCGCAGTCAAAGGCACAGAAGCCAGAAAGTGAGGAAGCAAAGGCGACATGGAGGTCGGGAAAGTGAACGCCATTTCGCGCTTGGCCAAATGGCGGATCGACGACTTGGAGCATCCATGAATTCTATTTTGACAGCAGTAAACCATTCATTTGTTCCAAATACTTCAACCTCGACTCCTTGGACTGGTCACGTTTCCACCACCATTGCCATCTTTTCTCTTCTCTGCGTTTGTGTTGTTTTTTCTTCTTTTCTTCTTTGGCTCTTTGGTTGAATCTTTGCTTTGTGTTCTTCTGTTCATCTTCAGGTATTTTAAGGCGATATACGATTCTTCCGAGCGGAGCCTGCGGATCTTATTGATGTCGAGTGTTTTGGGGAGGTATAGACCGCCGCGCATGGGTCGCTTCATCTTCCGGGTCTCCGCTCCTGAAACCGGATGGCCCCTTCACGTTTCGTACGGTATGTGTTTGCGTTAGACGAAATTTCAGGTTTCTCCATATATAGTTACAATTGTGGCTCCATCATTAAGGTTAAAAGTATCCATCCAAAGTTAGATTATTGGTTTTCTACCTTGAAAAAAAAACATGAAATCAACATGCGCATAACCTTTGATTGTTAGACCACGTTTCCTATAAATCATGATGAGATTATACAGATCTAAAAAAATGGTTTATCTTTGGTTATCATAGATATCTTCCGATTTTCACCGAAAAATATTTATCTTTCACTAATCTCAATCCAGTGGTGTTATATTCATCTTAATCAACTAATGTGTAGTTACACTAGTATTATCACTGATGTTATCTATGTATATATAGTCTTTCTATTCTAGAGGCATTTGAAACCTTTTATTCATTCACTTGTTTTCTCTGTTATTAAGTGATGTCATCTTTTTTTTCGGTTACACCAAAAGTTAACTTCTACCTATGTATACTTTCTTGCAAACTTAATGTTACGAAAATTGGCGAGAAAGAGAAAATCACACACAGAGAAGACATACAGATTTACGAGGTTCACCCTTAATTGGGCTATGTCCTTGGGCGGCGGTTGGAGTTCTTTTTTTAATGTGGTAAAACAACAGATGATACAAGATACAAAATAATCCAAATCCTAGGGAGTTTATATATGGACTCCCAATACAAAATAGGAAATAGAAGCCCCTAAGGCTATCTAGGTTTCGGGGGCTCTGCCCCCGAGCCCCCGTAGGGGGGGACCCTCCCTCAGGCTCACTGACCGGGCAGTGAGACCCCCGTATGGGACGAGCGACTTCGTCATCCCAAATATTCAATGATTGTGATGCGCAAGGGGTCATATGATTCCATTGGGTTAAGATTCAAGACATTATCAATAAATCTCCACCTTGACTTGAATCATCTTTAGAATATAAAATCTGACATGTTCTACCGTCGCCAACCCCGCCTCGGGGCTACTGCCAATTGTTTATGCTTAGCAAGTCCAAGCAATGTTGAAACTTGTTGTGAGGAACTGACTTGGTGAACATGTCAGCTGGATTATCTTTGTGCCAACCTTCTTCACCTTGATCATCTTTTCAGTACGAATGAAGTGATATCTGACATCAATGTGTTTAGTCCTCTCATGATGAACTTGATCTTTGGCTAGGCAGATAGCACTCAGACTGTCATAATGCATTATAGCTTGATCTTGATGTAGTCCAAGATCTCCAACTAAGTCTTTTAACCAGATCCCTTCCTTTACAGCTTCTGTCAATGTCATGTATTCTGTCTTAGTAATAGACAGAGAAATTGAAGACTGTAGAGTAGCCTTCCAACTGATAACAGAACTACCCAAAGTGAAGACATAGTCTGTCATTGATCTTCTTCTATCCACATCTGCAGCATAAACAGAGTCAGAAAAACCAGCAACTAAACACTCTTTATCACTTCCATAGATGAGACCAATATCAGATGTTCCTCTCAGATATCAAAAAATACGCTTCACTGCCTGCCAATGTTCTTTTCCTAGGTTGCTCATGAACCTACTGACAACATTAATTGCATGTGCAATGTCAGGTCTCTTGCATATCATAGCATACATTAGGCTTCCAACTGCACTGGCATAAGGAACATGAGACATGTACTCCTTCTCTGCATCATATTGTGGTGCGAAGCTCGTGGAAAAATGCACATTTGAAGCTAATGGAGTGCTGAGGGACTTTGCTGAAGTCATACCAAATCTAGATAAAATTTTCTGAATATAGCTTTTCTGAGATAAGAAAAGTTTACCCTTTATGCGATCCCTAACTATCTTCATCCCTAAAATCTTCTGAGCTGCACCCGGATCCTTCATATCAAACTCTGAGCTCAGAAGTTTCTTCAAATCCCGAACATTTGACATGTACTTGGCAGCAATAAGCATATCATCAACATACAAGATCAGAAAGATGGTAGAGTTATCATTCACCTTCTTGTGATACACACAACAATCATAAATTATCATGGAGATTGTTTCAGTCCATACAAAGACTTCTTCAGGCTGCAAATATGATCATCCTTTCCTAGAATAAAGAACCCCTCTGGTTGACTCATTAGAATGTCTTCCTCAAGTTCTCCATGTAGAAAGGCAGTCTTCACATCTAGTTGCTCAAGCTCCATATTCTGATGTGCTATAAAGGCAAGCAACACCCTAATGGAAGTATGTCTGACAATTGGTGAGAAGATCTCACTATAGTTCACTTCCTTTTTCTGACTGTAACCTTTAGCAACTAGGCATGTCTTATATCTTATGCCTTCAACTTTAGAAATTCCAATCTTCTTCTTGAAGACTCACTTGCAGCCTACAACTTTTTTGCCATTTGGAAACTTGACCAACTCCCATATCTGATTCTTTTGAAGAGATTCCATCTCCTCACCCATAACAATGATCCATTGTTCTGATTCTACAGATGAGATGGTGTCCTTGTAAGTTGAAAGCTCTGGAGGCTCCACCTCTTCAGCCACCTGCAATGCATAAGCAACCATGTCCTCAAAGCTATATCACTTAGGAGGATCCACATGCCTACGAGGACGCCCAACAGCAATAGACTCCTCTTCTGTTGCTCTTCATGTTCATCTAGCTCTTGTTGATCAACTTGGTGTTGTCCCCTTATATCATCCTCAACTTGAGCCACTTCAAACTCCACATGTTTGTTGACATTCTTAGATACTGCATCAACATCCTCCACCTTCGGCTGAAGCATTGAAGCCTCATCAAAGGTTATATTTCTACTGTGAATTACTTTGTGCTCTGAAAGAGACCAGATTTTGTAACCTTTCATTCTTGCTCCATATCCTATGAATACCCCTTCTTTGGCCCTTGGCTCCGGTTTTTCTTCGCTCACATGATAATATGCAGGATAACAAAAACCTTTTAAGTTAGTATAATCAGTAGGATTTTCATACCATACCTAAATAGGAGTTTTGAGATCAATTGCAGTCGTCGGGCTCCGATTCACAAAGTAGTAGATTGTGTTAACAGCCTCAGCCCAAAATGCCTTATTCAGGCCAACATTAGAGAGCATGCACCTTGCTCTCTCCAGAAGCATTCTGCCACAGCGTTCTACTGTGGAGTGTGTCTGACGGTGTGATGTCTGGCAATGTCTTCATCTTTGCAGAACTGATCAAATTCAGACGAACAGAACTCCAGACCATTGTCAGTACGAAGACGCTTCACCTTCTTTGATGTCTGATTCTCCACCAGAATCTTCCAATCCTTGAAGATCTTGAAAGCCTCACTCTTATGTTTAATCAAGAATACCTAAGTCATCCTTGAGTAGTCATCAATCACAGAGAGGAAGTATCTAGTGTCTCCTAACGATGAAACATGAGAGGGACCCCAACAATCAGCATG
>LTAE01013240.1:0-12851 GCA_001647135.1 Pontederia paniculata
TATTAGTGAGGAGACATCACTTCCGGGAAGCGCCTTCGGCTACTTCCCCCTTCTTCAATGCGCCTCGACTAATTCATCATGTCATCTTTTCAATACATCAAGCATAGCAATCAATCTTGTGATTTTAACCTAATTACGGCTTTGCATGCATCTCGAGGTCTATATATAACACAAGCATCAAACATGGTTTGCTATCTTGTAAGAGTATAAAGCATAGTATACATTTGATTTGACAAGGCATTAGGGGAATAACATCATAGTAAACAACCTCAAAATATGGTTTTCATAGCTTAAAAACATCTTATTAGTCATCACGGCCCGTGAGGTGTATATCACGGTCGTGAGACCCCATTTCACGGCCCGTTACATCCAGTAACGACTCGTGAATATCACGTAACGGCCCGTTATATCTAGTAACGGCCCGTGATATAACATCGTAACCATCTATAACAAAATGTCATCACGGTCGGTGATGTATTCATCACGGTCGGTGATGTATTCATCACGGTCGTGAGACAGGGTGTCACGGCCCATTACATCTTGTAACAGCTCGTGACCATCACTATCACGGCCCGTGACACTTTGTCATGGCCGTGACTTAAGGGTTGCAATGGACGGGGTTCGATACGGCCGTAATAGATTTTACGGTCAGACCGAAATCTTCCTGGGATAAAAGACGCGACCCGTATTGATCATTACGACCGTTGGGTCATGGTACGATCGGACCGAAATCCTTCCGGGATGAAAGTTACGACTTGTATGATCGTTACGACTATCGTGTCACAGCCCGTGATATCCCATCACGGTCGTGACCGAAATGGTGTTTTGTGACCATAGTCACGACCCTGCTCTCACGGCCCGTGATAGTATATCACGACCCTTGATGGGTCTGTCACAGCCCGTGATACTTCATCACGGCCCGTGATGAGTCTGTCAGGGCCCGTGATATCACATCACGACCCGTGATGGTTGCCCTGGAACTCGTTTTCACCCTATTTAACTCCCAAATTAAATCCTTTTGTACTTATGAACTTATCGTTCTCAGGGGAATTCATATGTGAGGGAATTCCTATGTTCTAGGGTTCTTGTCATCTCAATTTAAGCATTAAAAACATTGAATTGAATGTAATTGGGTCCAAGTTACAACCTTGGGTAACACATATCCATCCTAAGTTCATATACATAACCTAGGGTTTATAGTTCATCAAACCCACATCATTTGAGGCTTGACACATAAAAGAGACATATCATTTCAGAAACTTACATAATAGGAACCTAATTTGATCATAGCATGTTTCATATGAATCATAGCATTATAATGGAACCCTAATTCATGGAAATATATCTAATCGATATAAATTAGCTTGTTATGACATGAGGGACCCTAAGATGGACTTATAAACATCAATGTCACATTAGAGAAGTATAACATTCATCATAAGATTCTTATCACGTCAAACACCTAAAAAATGTCATTTAGGCATAAGAACAAACGCCTAGCATGCATACATCTAACATGTCATCTCCTCATCTTTAACTCTAAGAACATGGTGTTGTTATAAACATAGGGACATTTTAGATAAACAACTAGGTTTGGATTATCACTTAGGGTTTTCATCATACATTTTAGATTCTTACAAGCATCTAGGGTTCATATTTATCATGTACATGGTTCTAGGTTTCATAATAAGGAAGCTCATACAAAAGATTCATATAACTAACTTGACATCATGCTAAAGATATGACATTCATAATATGAGATAAAGCACACTTGAATGATAAGAAAGAACATNCACATGGTATGCAACATTCCTAATGCCATCACCATCCTTTCTACCATATAATTAAAGGCTTCTTATAATCCTCAAACCAATGAGGTGAGAAATGTGGGATTGGATCCCCTCTACATACCTTAGCAAAAGCCCTAATTCCTTCTAGCACTTCTTCCTTATTGATTCCTTCTTCTCCATCAACTTGATGAATCCCTAAAGTCTTCTTGTTCCTCTCCTTGTTCTTCCTCCTCCACTTGGTGAGTTGTCCTCTTTCTCTTGTGCCTCTTGCCTCCCTCTAACACCTTCTTGAGCTCCAAGTGATGAATGCTCCTTAAACCCTAACTTCTAGGTATGCCATGGAGAGAAGAGAGGAAGAGATAGAGTGGGAAGTGAGGAAATGGGAGATAAATGGCTGGTTTTGCCTTTTATACCTAGGGCACTATCACTTAAAATTGGGTTTTGGGCCTCATTGGGTGAATGGGATGCTGGAAATCTAAGTGGGCTTGGGTGGTAAAATTTGGGGTTTTACAATCTGCATATTCTTATATCACCTTTGGGCTCAACAGCTTTCGCTCGCCTACTTCGCTCCAACTTGCTGGTGAGTGACATGACCTTTCATATAGGACTTCAAAATGGGACACGCTTCAATTGTAGTGATAGCTATTCTTGTTGACAAATTCTATCAGTGGTAGATGATCATCCCAAATGTCATGTCAATCTAGTGCACATGCCCTAAGCATGCCCTTCAATGTGTGGATTGTCATTTCTAATTGTCCATCAGTGTATGATTGGAATGTTGTGTTGTAACTAAATCTAGTTCTAATTGTCATTTTTAATTTACATTGACAAATATTCTCTTGATTGTTAAACACATGAACATGAGTATTTTTTTTCAAAGGCATAATATTTTCTCTAGAACAAATATTTTTTTTAAATGATAAAGATTTAATTCTTTTAATAAGAGAACATCATGCATTCAAATAGAGTGATATTGGTTTAAGTCTAACCCAAATCCAATACATAAAGAAAATTTTTGGATCGAGTTAGATGGATTGAGATATTAGGTTGGGTACAAACTTAAACATGGACTTCAACTTATTTTTTTCTAATATTTTAATAAATTTAAGAATAAATACAAAGTTAAAAAATGTAAATAAAATAAATAAATATTAAGAATAATAAGATTTAAAATCATTTAGAAATTTAAGTAACTTTGTATAAAATAATTAATTTTAATAATTTTTAGGTCAAATGGGTTGAGTATTGGATTATAATTCTTCGAGTTATTTCCTTAAACCTCCCTCGAACCATCGTAAAATTTTAGATCTAACATTGTACCATAAAATTGAACATAAGTAGGTCCAAACTTTTTTTATCGGATAGTTTGATCCAACCGTCTAGTTTTCCATTTATTCATATTTTTATTTTTAAATGACTATTTTGTCCTCATAACTAAAACGTTACTCTAGCTCAGCTCGCCACGTCGCCAAAGCGAACTCATTGCACTTGATGGCGAGCTCTCTCGTGCGCGATGGCGAGCTCCTGGACATCCTCCCCGGCAGGGACGGAGAGAAAGATGTTACTTTCCTGTATCTCCTCCCCCTACGGCCTGTTCACTAAAGACCTACGAGAACTTCCACTCGAGTAGGTAGTGGGAAGCTGTCGGAGCTCTAACGCCCTTCTCTTCCTTCTCGTTCATGCTCCGAACCTACAAATTTTAGCCTCGAACTTATCTCGATTTGTCAATCAAATCCTTTTGCTAAATTGCATCCCAAAATTTTGTTAACTTTGTTTTTTTTTAATTTAAAATGTTTAACCTACACATTTAAATATAAGAAAAAATTATAAAAATAAAAAATGAAAACATTATCAAGACATTTCATAATTAATGAAAAATAATTATTAGATAATATTTGTATCCTTACATTGTCTTTTTGTTTTTATAAATATTAAGTATGGATAAAAATGATATTTTGTCATTATAAAAAAATTAAGTTAATACAATTTTGAATGAAACTTAATTGAAGGACTTAATTTGATAAATCATAATAACTTTGAAAATTAAAATTGATAAATTTATAGTTTAGGATGAGACGAAAAAAGTATAGTTGAGAAAGTGTTGGAGAAAATATTTTTTTATTAAATAGAGATTCGAGAGAATAATGGTACATATTTTTATAGTTAACACTGTATGGCTCAAAAATATAAATATAAAAACATTAAGAATTTACGTACAATCGAAACAAGTATTAAGGATTTCAATTCATATCGTAGCCGAACATAATATTCAGTGTCAAATGAGGTGAAAGTAAATTAGGCCAGCTGAATATTGATTAATCGATAAGATTTTAGCAAACTTATAATTATTTATTGTGGTAACATTATTAGTTAAAACTATATTTTTTGATAAATTACGAAATATACATGCAAATTAAATGCAATAATTATATATTAACCTTTTTCATCTTATTACCTTTTGAATAGACGATTCTTCATTTTAATTGTGGCAACACACATTTTAATTCTGCCACAACAAGGACGAAGGAAGATCGGCTTCCAAATTGATACATATTTTTTTGCATGTATAATGATTGAATTATTTTTATAATTATATATAAATTTATGAGATGACCTCCTATAATTTTTACAGCCACAAAACTTTGATTAACCTGGGATTATGCCAACATTGGATTGGTAATTGGCGAGATGAAGATCTTTCTCAAATGCATGAAAGAGTAATTTTCATTGTTGATTCTTAACTGTCTCAAACTCATATTGATTCCTCAATTTTATTTTATAAAAAAATCAGCCTCAAAATTATATTTATGATAACTTACCACATAAACATATAATAATATTATTTTAAATATATATATATAGCATTATATGTATATAATATTAAAAATAACAAAAGAGAGAGAAGGGATCATCGGCCTCCTCCTCTCACTCACGTCAGAAGAAGCAGGGGAGGGCCAGAGAAACATCTCTCTCTCTCTCTCTCAAGTATTAACCATAATCATATTTGTGCCTTTTGTTGATTTTTATTTTGGCTATCGTTGGCGTCAGCAGGCTCTTGGAGTCTCCTTCCCCCTCCCCCGCTTCCTTTCTCATCGGAGAACATGAATTTTATATATATTATATTAAAATTATAAAAAGATAGAGGAGAGCACCACCTCTCTTTCTTTTTATAATTTTAATATAATATATATAATATTATAAATATTTATTTTAAAAATTAAATGTTATTATATGTTTACGTGGCAACCATGTCAGAAAAATGATATGATTACTTCCTATTACTAGTAAAGGAGACCATTTTATTACAAAATATAACTTCGAGGACAAATTTATTAAAAAATGAAGTTCAAAGACTAATATGGGATCGAGGCGAAGTTAAGGGACCAACGACGAAAATTACTTCATATGACAATAAAAAACTAAAACAAGATCATCCTTGAATATATAATGTTTAGACATATGCTCATGTGCAATTTCAACATTGCTCACTTAAAAATTGGAGACTTCTAATGTAATTGTCATTTCTTACCTTTTAGATTCGCAGCATTTCTTACCTTTGAAATCTAGTCTCAATATGAGATCAAACCTAAAAGATTCGTTCATGAAAATGAGTCCCACTACTAAGTGATTGTGTAGAGCAACTCTTCAATGTTGTATGGTGAAGTGGTGTAAAATGTCAACAGATGTGAGTTTTCTAATCCCCCCGCCCCAAGTTGATCGAAGTCAAGAGTGAAGGCGCAACTTGTCTCAAATGTAGTATAATCCTTCACTTGTGAGTGCCTTTGTCATTATATCTTTTAGTTGATCCTTCGTGGAGATGAATCGAACCTCAAGACAACGATTGCAGACTTCATTGCGGACAAAGTGAAAATTCACTTTTTTATGTTTAGTTCTTGAACGAAATATAGGATCCACAAACAAGTAGGTGGCCCCCAACATCGTCGCACCATAAGATAGGTTGTTGCAAGAGGTGATCGGAGCATATGAGTTTTGTTGTAGCATCTGCAAGTGCCTTGTATTCATATTTTGTTGAAGATCAAGACATTGTGCATTGCTTTTTGGCTATCCAAGAAGTGAGATTGTGACCAAACAATTTTGTATAACCTTCCACTAATTTATTATCGATGATGCATCCATCCCAATCGACATTTAAAAATGCATGAAGCTGTATGAATGAGGATTTTACAATTTGTAGGCGAAGGTCTTGGGTTGCATTTAGATACTGAAGTATGCGCATTAATTTCTACCAATGAAATTAAATTGGTCGATTCATAACTTTGGCATGCTTGATTTACAGCAAAAGCATGGTCTTGACATATAAGGTGCAAATATTGAAGAGATCCTACAGTTTTATTGTACAAAGTTGGGTTGGAGAAGGGTATGGATTGTTGAGTTGTGGTTTTAAATTTGCAACAAATGGAGACTTTACCTACTTTGATTGAATCATGTACGTCTCTAATGTATTGATGTTGAGAGAAAATTATCCCTTGATTGTCATATAAGATTTTAAGTCCAAGAAAGTAAGTTAAATGCCCCAGGTCACACGTAAGGTGAGTAACATTTGAGATGAATGACAATACTTATGAGAATTTTTTATAGGACCCTATAAGCACCAAGTCGTCAACTTATGCAAGGAGGTAAGCAATGGTTGTTGAGGACTTGAAAACAAACAATGATGTGCCTGTCGTTGATGGATGGAGGTCGAACACACTAAGGATCTTGAGGCGATAAACTTAATGAGGATGGAAATCATCGATAAAGTCGGATGCTATTGCATGTAATCTCTTTGATGTTTCAGTGAAGAAATCCATTGTCTATGTCCAGTTGTTGAAGCGAACAATTATTGGATATGGCAAGTGAGAACACAACTCAGATTGTCATCGTCTTGACAACAAAAGCAACTGTGTTGGTGTAGTCTATACTAATTTTCTATGAAACCGTTTGGAGACTTGTTGAGCTTTTAGTGCTCAAAGTTGTTGTCTACATGATGTTTGATCCGAAAAAGCTACATGCATATTATAACATTCATGTTATGTGTTCTTGGTATAAACCCCTAGTAACAATAGAGAACTCTTCAAGCATGGCTTGACACAAGTCAGGAAGTTTATTTGCTTGTGTGAAGCTGGTGGATTATCCGTTTGAATAACCTACTAAAAGATGGTAGTTGATAATTCTTGTGATGAAGAGTTCTTAGTGTTGTTAGTAGTAAGGAGTTTGGAGAGGGATTGGGAGTGGAGAACCTATTAAAGAAAATGATGATAGGTGGTGTTGGTTTGAGTTAGTTATGTGAATAGGTGGCTTAAGAAATAGTAAGTCAGGGTGACGGGCAGGGCAAAATGACTTGGACATGTTGAAAAACGTAGAGTGTTAGAGATGAAAATTCTTCTGGTTGAAGCGGACATGGCATGAGAGATAAACTTTATCTTTTGCACAATCAAGGCATCTGCAACTAGCAGCATTGAAGATATAGCCTAGAAAGAAACATGGTATAGAAAGGACTTCAAATTTGTGTTTGTGGTATTGCCGAGTGAAGAGGTATGTCGTGCAATCAAATGCACGGAGAAAGCGATAATATTATATTTTGCAGTATAACAATCGATACGATGAGATGTTGTGGATTACTAGTGATGGAAACATGAGACTGCGGATAATTCCTAATGAATGAAAGTAAGGAGAGACTGCAAAGAATTCACCACTTATGTCAATTTGTATGAATTGCAATTTGGTATTGACTTGTCACTCTAAAGATATATGGAATTCAGGAAAGATGCACAACAATTATATTTTTGAAGTAAAGGAAATATCCAACAATAACAACTAAAGTCGTCAACAAACAATAAATAATAACAATGTTCCTCAAGACATTTATTATGGCACATGTCCCTAGGCATCCCCCAACAAAAGTAGTAGTGGTGCTGAAATTCAATTATTTGTTAAGTGGAAAATGTCCGCATATAAACTTTCATTGTTGGCAAGTAGAGCATTTAGTGGTAAAGGGTGATGGTTGTTATGGTAGGTGATGACGTTGAATAACTTGTTGGACGAGGTAATAATGCAGATGCCCAAACGATAATGCCAATTGAAGGTTGCATGGAGGGCGGACGGAGCATGGATCACGTAGTATGCAATAGAGACCATGCTTAGTTCAACCTCAAAGAAGCAACCGATGCATTGTTTGATTCTTCACAATAAATGACTTATGATAGAATTTCAAATAACATTTGTTGTCTTTGGTGAATTGACGAGCATAAAGTAATGGTTTAAATATGTAACTGAGGTTTAACTTTCTATGAAAGAAGTAATTGTTGAGTTACCGATGCGAGCAATTGAGAGATTCATACACTTGTTGACTTGAACTTGGTAATTGTTGGTGTACACGTCGCTGGACTAGAGAAAAGCTATGTCCGATGTAAATTCGCATGTTGCGGCAATGTCGGGGAACTATTTCGGACAGGTACCTAGCAATCACAGCAAGATGGATGCCACTCATGGTGCTTGAATTGTTGTGTTTGCTTGAGAAGGTAGGACAATGGGTGCCAATGGTGGCATTTATGTTGGTTGTGACCAACAACCCCACACAGGACATGGATCACAACTTTGAGGAGAGGAACGTCCACGGCCACTATATCCACCTCTGGACAAACTCGATATTTGTGTTGTTGCCTTTGCAACAATAGCAGTAGGTAATGCAACAACTTCAGGACGCGTGACATTCAAGCAGATCTTATGGCTCATGAGAATGGACTACAATTTAAAAAATGAGGTTGATGTGCTTCAAGAAGCTAATGAAGCAACAATATTATCGTAATCATTATTGTCGTAATTGTATCGAAAATGGAGTCGTTGTATCAGACGCAAGGGATGGTAGGCAAGGATGAGTACCATGTAAAAATCCTTCCAGGTTAGGGGGACAAGCCGAGGTTTCCAGATTCAGTGATTGGTGGAGGTGATTTTAATGGAGATAAAATTATGGGCATGATTAAGGGAGGGAAGAGGGAAGTTGATGATTGAATTCTTGGAAGTCATGGCTGCAGAAGAAGAAGATGACAAAGCTAATTATGCAGACATTGATGAACAAAGCTTTATATTGTAAAAGTTCAAGCTAAAGAAAAAATCCTAGTAATAACTTCATTGATTACAGAGGTTTATATACAAATAATATTGTAACAAGTTGCGGGTTTACAAGCCGTAGGAGTCGGAAGTTGTTCAGGAAGACGAAGCCCATTACAAGTGATTGTGTGGAGCAAGTCTTTAGTGTTGTATGATGAAATGGTGTAATGCATCAATAGATGTGGGTTTACAAATTAAATCGATATTCGACATGCAACTACATAGCCTTGAAAATGCTACAATAATAAAAAATATATGATAGAAAATTATAAACACTAGGAACTTTATTAACAATGATATAATTATTATAAAACCCAATAACAATATAAGATTGTATACATATATTATGTGCAATATTCAACGTCAAGGGCAACGACATTGCAAGCCTTCGTTTCTCGATTATTTGCACAGATCCATAATATTGGGAAAGTTCATCCTAGTTAGTTGTATGTAACCATCATATTTATTTTAGAATCCAAACATTGGTCTCAAAAGATAACATATCAATAAATATGCATCTCAATGATTAAGTATACTAAATGTGTCAATTATTCTAGTATAATCAATAATTTTCAGTATATTAGTTTTACTTAGCATGTTAAGAAGTTGACATTTCATGATAACAATATGCTAATGAGTTCACTAAATTGACGTGATATGATCATATATTTTATCAGCATGAATCAATGTCAATAAAAAATAATAATCCAGATGAGTCTCATATTCTAGCATAATCGATGTTGTTTGTAGGTACTAACTTTTATTAATTCATTACAATGGTCATCGTTATTATTACAATTTGATCTTATCAATAATCAATATTTTGTTATTACAATTACCAATAATATTATAAGCATCAGTATGTCCTCTTTGGTACATAATATTTTAATATCAATGGTTAATAATTCATTATCAACCAATAATAAATGAAGTTTATCCTTTACTTCATTTTCTTATCATATATCATATGACATTTTGAAAGTCCCTCATATGACTTTCCAACATTGTCTCCATGTATTTGTTCTTAATAAGTCATCATGATATTTTATATGGTATTTGTTCAATTATTTCATTAATCAATCAACATGTGTTCATTTATTAATATATTGAAGACAGATCATCATGATGTGTATAAGACTGGTCAAGCTCGGGTATCTATGGATACCCACAATACCCCACATCTGAATCGTAGATCAATGGTTTGAATTGAGACGGGATAAGCATCACACAATATGATCAATAGTTTGAATTTTAATAGAAAAATATATAAAAGTTTGGATCATCGGGTTGGATGAGGTTAATTGAGTTTAAAAAATTAAATTCATATATGACCCATTGTCATCAAGTCCGACCCAACCAACTAGGGTTTATCAGATCAATCTGACTCGATGAACACCCTGGCTAATGGTTATTGCTATAGGGCCCCACCTCTTATGTATTTATTTTATATTATTTATTATATTTTTATTTCAAGGTGTTACATCATATGCTTCCTAAAAATTAAGGTATGATGAAAACAAAATTTGAATGGAAATTCAGTTACATGTAAGAAAATAAGATGAAGTATAAATGAAGTATTTTTTTTATCAATATATTTTATAAAAACATTATGACTTCCGTTTTGAAAATAAAACTATTACGGTGGAATTTTGTGCTCCAAACTAGGACCGAATTAATTGTTTCTTTTCCAATCAGACCAATTTCAACGTAGGCAGACAATGTTATGGGTCTTCTACATTGTTGATAAATATGTCAAATTAATTTATTAATCAATTTTAAAGAATCTCTATTTTTGATAAAAAAATATTTCGGTCTTAAGTTGTTGGAATGAAAACTTATAATAAAATTTAATAAGAGGACTCAACTTATTTATTTAGGTTTAATTTGATAATTTATCTAATTTAACAAACTATTCTTTGGCTCTCATGGTATACATTTTTCCTTTTCATTTTTACTCTACTTTATCTCTCCTCCTATTCTATTTTTATTAAACATAAAAAAATAAGAACAAAAATGATAATTATCAAAAAAAATCTTTCAAAATATTATTGAAATATTAAATTATTATTGTTGATATATTTTTATTTAAATTTTAATAAATATATTTTGGTAAATTTAACTTTCAAGGTATCATAGCAACAATTTTTAATAGCCATTACAACTACTTAATGTATTTCTTAAATAATATTTAACTTTGCTATTATGTAAGGCTTTTAGTTTAGTATGTAACAATACAAAAAAAAATTATTAGTTATCGTTGTATGTCTATATTTTGTGTCATCATTTTTTTTCATTTTTTCCGAGAGAGAGAGAGAGAGAGAGAGAGAGAGAGAGAGAGAGAGAGAGAGAGAGAGAGTAAAAGTATGTCGTCGTTAGATGTAATGCCCCTAGAAACACACCACGTCACATAGCAGAATGTCCTCCCGGAGACGCTACGAACTTGACTNAGAGAGAGAGAGAGAGAGAGAGAGAGAGTAAAAGTATGTCGTCGTTAGATGTAATGCCCCTAGAAACACACCACGTCACATAGCAGAATGTCCTCCCGGAGACGCTACGAACTTGACTTTTTGATCAATTGATTGGTCAACATTATAAATATATCATTGTGAAAGCCAACACTAAATTATAACCAAGACCAATACCATATGCAACTCACATCATTACGAACATCATCATGCTATTGCTGCGTCCTCACCATCTATTTTACCTAGATTAAAAGCAAAGGAGATAATTCTTCCATGAGTTATGAAACCCAATATGTAAAGATAATAACATTAGGGTAAACTATATATGAAGAAAATATAAGGAAATATGCTATTGCAACTTTACTTTTCCTTTTCCTTTGCTTTGCTTTTAACTTCCCTTTTTTAATGACCATAGTCTGGTCATGGTAGAAATACCATGCTCCTTATTATTTAATACTTTTCATTTCAGGTTTCTTTCTTTAATATCATATATAGCAAGGACATCAATTGCACTATATGACGCACAATATTCTTTGTCCTGTCTAATTCATTCTTTCAGTGAAATAAGTCCATCAGTGGCAAGAACATTAGTCGCATCTGGATGCGCAATATTCATAATAATCAGTATGTTCAAGCCAGACAATACTTAGGACCACTTTATTTTTTATATTTATCTTGTCCTAAGTTGTCAAACATTACAGTAGTGAACCTTACCAGAGCATTGAATATTCAGGTTGTCCTGCAGCAAGCACGACTAGCTAGGCCATGAAGAGCACATTGGTAGACCTCAGTTGTTCTTGAAAGAACACAGTTGCTCAAGAAGGAACACAGTAGTCCTCGAAGAAACTTAGTCATCTCATCTCTGAGGTGTAATCGGGACAAGTCCCCGTAGTCAGGATAAAATCCTCAAGTCGGGATAAATTTCACAATCAAGGTTAGATTTTGCATGCGCTGCCTTTGCCTCCTGGAACACGGTTCATGTCGTGATTCACACGACCTATTCCTAGGGATGACGTGTTCGTTGATCCAGTTCGTTCTTCCACTCTGATGACATCGAGGAACATGGCATGCGTCAAGATGCAACATGGCTATTTCCATCCACTGCAATTTTTAATGAGCACACGTCTTGCATCTGAGCAATGTGGACATTTCCATAACCGTGGATGTGGTTCGCGTCAATTGGGACAAGATGTTGCAGATACCTCTTTGTCTCCATCCCGTGATTAGAGCATATCATAATTCTTCATGTAAATCCTCTATTCTATCACATTAATATGATAAGCCCTAACTTGATCCTCCTAATTACATACCTTGATTTGTAGCCAAACTCAATTCTTCTTCCTTGTCCTAGCTTTCCATCGCTCCTCCTTCGGGATGAACTTTCATCTAGACCTCTTCTCCTTCATGATAATACGCCATGAAGAGACAAGGAGAGAGAGAGAGAAAGAGAGAGAGAGAGAGAGAGAGAGAGAGAGAGAGAGAGAGA
>LTAE01013241.1:0-10448 GCA_001647135.1 Pontederia paniculata
CTTAGTATCATCCTTAGAGTCATTAGATTTATGACACTATTTATATTGTTCAGACTTCCGCATTTTACTTTATTGAATATTATTGTTAATTGATTAAAGTCTTCCGCATTTATGAAATTTTTATTGACTGGTCAACATAGTCAATTTATTAGTCAAAGAATTGCATCGTCGTAGCGTCTCCGAGTCCATATTTTGCCATGTGGCAGGGTGTGGTTTGGGAGCGTTACACATATATACATTATGTTTATTTTAAAACAACAAAAGAAATATTAGAGCATTACTTTATTAAAATATCCTACATGAATATTTTAAAGTTTATAATTAATTTTGGTATTGATATTTTACTCCCTTTTGTTTGCTTTTTTAATCTCGTCAGGGCCATTTAAATCCATACCACCTCAAAAAGAATATGCACCAGCGCCTAAGCCTGAGCCTGCGTGGCTACCACCAGTACCAGAAGAACCACCACCAAGACGAAACCCACCAGTAAAATATCAAGTGAAAGGTAAGCAGTTGCGTATATTCATTTATTTTCCATCGTCTTCAATTTTTCGTACGTTCTTATATACTCCTTCAGCTTTAATATTAATATTTATTTAGTCATCTAATATTTTTTATGACATTAATCCTCTAACTTTATTTGTTTTTAATGCTTAGTCTTTTATGGATCGCAACAATTATCTTTTTAGATTATGCTATTTAAGTATTTTATATCATTATTGTAATAAAATAAGTTATTTTCGCGTCATGTCATATAGGACCATAAATCATATACTTAGAACATACATTGAATAAAATAAATTCAATATAATATAATATTATAATAATACAAAATATCTGTATTAGTGCATTTAGTCAGTAAAGTGAAAGAAAATTTTGATTTAATCAGTAAAATAATTAATCAGATAAAATATATAAAATCAGAGAATTAATAGCGCAAAAAAATAAATAATAAGAGAATTTATGCATTTTTCATATATAAGTAATAAGTTTACGAATAAAGGGTGTCATATATCCACCATTTTATTAGTTGATCAAACTTCCAAACATGATGGAAACTTTTCTTGATGCAGATACCAAAGGAACGGCGACCACGGATCAGTCGGGACTTGACGAGAAACTAAGAGATTGTTTGACACAGCTAATAAGTTGGTCAAATTAACTTATCAATTGTTTTCAAATTATCTCTGTTTGATGAAGTTTAAATATGACTGATAAGTAGTAGGGTCCACTATATTATAAGTTAAAATAGAAAAGCAATTTTATCCAACTTATTTTTATTTAACTTATAAGTTGTTTAAGCTTGACCAAGTAATTTACTTATTATCCTCATTTTTAAAATATCTTGTTATTTTTCAAGGGTAATTATGTAATGTAGATAAATAAGTCACTTATCATCATTTTAGAATCAAACACTTAATTATTTATTTTTTTAAAATAAATTTAAACTTATAAATCTTACAACTTATAAGTCATTTTGCATCAACGAATCTAAACAGCCCCTAAACCATAAGAAGAAAACGCATGCATGCATTCAATTTGGATGTATTGTAGTTTGTCAACATGAGCTTACTTGGAGGTTTAGCTTCACGCGTAGGGCTCCATGTCATGTGTAACCTAAAAACTTTTGAGGCGAATAAAAATATTAATATTGGAGTGTGCAATCATGCGTATAATTTCGGCGCTTCATGATGTCTTTCATTTTTTCCCTAAACTAATTTTTTTAAAGAAAATAGTTTAATTTTAATACTCATTATGTATAGGAAAGTTAAGGTATGCTCAAGCTATCACTTCAAAACGTTTATTAGAGTCATAGTTATCGATCATATTAGTTCTTTGTTTCTTAAAGCACTAAAATTTGTTAAGGCTTGGATCAGAGTTCCTTCATTAATGTAAGAAATAGAAATCGAGTTTCTAACCCAAAGAAGATCCACTCGATACCCTCTTCCCAATATTATAAACAGATGATGGAATAAAAGAGAAACTCATTTCTGACAATTCCGAGAGGGCATGGAGAAAAAAGTTCTAATTATAAGGAAGCCTAATTATTTGAGAGAAGGATAGTGGGTAAAAGATAATGTCCGAATCAAGTGGGTGTATAGGTAGGAAGGGTAGAAAGATTATGATATAAGTATTACGGATATATATATAGAAGAAGACACGAAATTTACGAAGTTAATTTTTAATTGGACTATATTTTCGAATGAAAATTAATTGTGTTTAGGCTTAAATCCAGAGAGTTGATATCAATATATCATTCACGTATTATTTTCTCCAAATAAATTTAGAAAAAATGCAGTCGAATTTGGTTTGTTCGGTAATAGTTTAGTTATTTGATTTTAACCAAGAATGATAAGCTCTTTAAACAAAAACCTAGTTCCATCAGTACATTTTTTTTCCTTTCGGTAATCCAACAGCATTTATATCCATCAACTAATCAATTGATCAAAGCAAACCAATTTATCAAACTTCTCAAACATGCTCATAGTCATGGCATATATTGTGCTCATCTCAATTTTCTTTCGATGACGCACGGAAACTAAGGGACCCATAACTCAATCGGGACCTTCTGCACGTTAAACAATAAGAATAATTAAACTCATTTTTGCAACATGAAAGAATTATGTTCTTTTCGAAGGTTTACTATTTTAACAAATAGTAAAAATAACTCATTAAATTTAAAAATAATTGTATTTTTTAGTTATAATATTAAACCATTATAATAATTAATAAATAATTAGAAGTCAATTTATTTTTAAAAAAAGAGATAATGAGAAAAGAAAAAAGAGAAAAATAGTCGCATCAAAAAAAATAAAGCAACAAATTAATTAATTAATTTTACGTTTTATAAGAATCAATTAGTTTTTATATTTTGCAAGAATTAAAATATTTGAACTTAGCTCACGTGACTTTAAATTCAGGGATTTTGAAGTTCGTGCTAATTTCATCAAATATCACGGTGAAATCATTGAAAACTAAGTTCAAGTTTTGATATGGTTCAGTTTCTAAACCGAACTTTTGAGAATTTGAACATATACCTCCTATGTTGTTCTCAAGGGTATTAATTAAATTAGATGGTCGAGTTACTTTTGTCAATCATATATATTTGATGCCGCTGCAGTTTATCATTCTTTTTTTTTTCTTTTTTCATTTTCGTTCATTGCTTTAGTCATTGTAATCCTAGCTCGGTGGAATAGACCGTGTGATATGGTCCAATGCCTTTGTCAAATTAAAATTATATATACCAACGAATAGCAGTCATGGAAGTTAAATAAATTTTCTATCTGAGGGTGAGATAACTTTGCAACGTGATGTTCAAGTGTTGGAACCAGGTTAGTGCCAATAAAAGCATATAAGGATTAAAAATGACTTGTTAGTACCAATATAAGCATTAGATATGACTTGCACTAAAGAAAACATTGAAATAATTTTTTAAGCAGCTTCGATCATTTCTTTTAAGTTCACTTATTATAAGTATATGATTTAAAATACTAATATTATATGTATAAGTATAGCATGTCATCATAATTAGATATATTCGATGCAATCGACGTATAAGATATGTGAAATTTATAATAGTTGATTTTTTTATAAATTTTACATGCATTTATGTATCTTGGTCATACTGAATGCATCTAAATGTGATCGATTGATATATATATATATATATATATATATATATAAAGTATATGAATGAGTAAATTCACTTTTTATGTGAACACTCAAAATACGTTGAATTAAGAAAAGTAAAATGCAATATTTAAAATAATACTGATAGCTTAAAATATTTATGTTGGTTCACTAAAAGGTGTGGCGCACACATTTTTTTTCTCTATCTTAATAGGCGCCTTTGTTTGGTAGAAAGAAAGAACATTATCTTAATAATTAAGTTAATTCTCGGATGATAAGAAAAGACCACTTTTGAGAAGTGGATCCTTGTATAAATTTGCTCGGCCTCCATTTTCCGGTCACACCTTGAAGCTTCCAGCTCTGACGCTAATTAACTGTTATCGAAAGAAGAAGACTCTAATTTGTCGATCTGGTAAATGCAACATTGAAGATAATAGATGGGGTTCATTCACCTTCACCTGGAGGCTCTTGACGTACTCATTGCCATGCTCCTCCTCTTCTTCTTCCTCATTATCGGCATCTTGATGGCTTATATCATCCGCCTTCCTGCCGAGGTGATCGACTGCATCTCTCTCTCTCTCTCTCTCTCTCTCTCTCAATAATTAATTTGAAAAAAATATTATGATGACATTCAATATGACAAAAAAATAGTCCGAGGAAAAATAAATGTGAATAAATAAAATTTAAACAAATGTAAGCACTAAATAATTATAAAATAAGATAGAAAAAAATAAAACCAACAAATAAACTCAAGTCAAATATTTTTCTATCATAAATCAAAATAATATAGGGAAGAATATATTTTAAATGAATTATAGTATAATTTTAGAAAGTTATTTAAAGGGGTAATTTTGCCTAAAAAGTTTCATTCCCCCTAATTCCACCAATTTGGTGGAATGAAATATTTGGAGTTTGGAGGTGTGACTCACCCCTCCAAAGTACATATAACTTATAATTTTTTTTACCCAAACATGATTTAACTAACACCACCCACTCATCTTCCACCTTATGCCCCCTAATACCTCAATCCAAACAAGATCTTAGGGTGTACAAGCTTGCATATAATTACTTTGAATTTTTGAATCAATAATATTTTCGATTTAAATTATCCAAAATTTAAATAATTTACATCATTAAATTCAAGTGATATCGATTCAAAAAATTAAAGTTTATTCATAAATAATACAATCATAAATTATAAATGCACTACCTAATTATAATAAATATTATATATTTAATTAGATAATATCATATTAATTATTTTATTTATCGTAAGATGTTAAATTTATAATAAATATGAAATCTTATATATCTTAAAAATATTATCATAGATTATTAAATTTATCATATATTTAATATTTTATTATCGATAAGATAAGTGCTATACACTTTTATTTTATATATATATATATTTTTTTTTTTTTGTTTGATCGATCAAGAAAACTAACTTGTAACATGGTGACATGGACTGAAGCGACCATTGAACGGGCCTAGGGCTCGGAGACGAACTTCTGCCTCTTACAGAAAATGGGAGGCCGAGACCAGTGACCCAGAGGATGAGGTGAACATATACGAGTATATCTCTTTTTAACATATATAAATATATTTTTTATACTTGCAAATATTCAGAACTAGGGACCGGATTCTATGTGAAAGTGTTGGATTAGGCCAATATAATTTATTTTTTGTTGTTGATTAGAAGGTATGTTTGGGGTGAAATTTTTAACGGATCATAAATATTCACTTTAGTCTCCTGCGTTAAGTAGAAAAAATATCTACTCTTACATCCATTTTTTTTATCTATTCTATGAGCACCTGCATCTCTTCTCCCATGGCTCTTGCCAAACGTTTTCTTTTTTACTTTTTTCCATTTCTAGATGACACTAGCTAGTACTATTTAATGTCTTCTATTTTTTTCCCACAGTTAAATCATTCTATTTTTTGTTATCCACTCTTTCTCATAGATACGTTTCTTTTATAACTTATATATAACAATTAAATTCATAAAAATATAAATCAAAAGCTATAATATTATATATAATATAAGTGTATTCTGCAGGGAAAAAAAATCAACAACTCCACCGAAACGTCAAACAAAATTATAAAATGTAAACAATTTATAAATAATACACAAAATATTTAATTTTCTTATATTTCATTGTATTTTAAATGTCATGCTATGAATTTTAGAAATCTATGACTTTTGAAATTATTTATTTATGATTTTACGAAGTATTTAAAGCTGTAAATAAACACTTTGTGGAACATTTTTTACATGGGAAAAAAATTCTATATAAGACGTGTGTCACCATAGTATATTTTAAATTTGGGTTATTTTTATTTTCTTCCTCTAAACTATCACGAAAATTTATATCTATTCCTAAATTATAAAATTGGGTAGAAGTAAGTTTAATTTTTTTTTCAATTGATCAATTTTATTCAGTCGTCTGATTTTAAACTTATTCAAATTATTTTAATTTATTAAATTACCAATTTAACTCCTCTCTCTTTCTCTCTACACTCTCTCTCTCTCTCTCTTTTTCACGCAGACGAGCAGTGCACCGACACGCTCGTGGAGTGGAGTGAGAGAGGGAAGAGAGAAAAAAAATATAGGAGAGAGGTTAAAGGGAGAGAGGAGAGAAAAAAAGAGATAGAAGATGAGAATAAATTGATAATTTAATAAATTTAAAATTTGATAATTGAGTAAAATTGACCAATCCAAAAAGAATTAAAGAGAAAAATAAAAATAATCGTTTAAACTTTTTGTAAAAATTCTATAAAGCAACCAAACAGTGCCTTATAGATATATAGTTCTGAATACTACAACCAAAATATATAACTTAAAACATGCAAGCATGAATGGTCTCTTTAATTTTAGCAGGACAAGAAGAATGGAGCATGGAACCAGCCTCGGAGTCGAACTTCAACTTTTGCCTCTGATGAAAAAAAGAAGCGACCCAAAATGCAGAAACAGCAAAAGAAGCGATCATCATCTCGCTCGTCGGACGTCCATGGATCGACCTACCAAGTTACAGACACTGCCTATACAGACGTTGACACCAGAGACCCAGAGAAAACCTTGGAAGTCACAGACTCCGTCACTTCAGACTCTGAGACCACAGACCTAGAGAAAACCATGGAGAAGAGGATCGAACTTGAGTGTCACCCTGGTATATATAAACTTGGTATTTTATTATATTAATTTTTAAACAGCTTACGTTAGCATCTTTTTTTTTCCCAAAATATAACTTTTATTTTTGCACGAATAATACTTGACTCGTTTTTATTTGCAATTTCATTTTCCTGTCAGATCCAGTTACTCACCATCGATACCGACCATCAACATCGTTGTGGCCACATCCAGATCACCGAGAACCGCGACAGAGAAACCCAAATACAAATTCTAACGTTGGATATGGTAAGAATCAGTTATGGTCATCTATTTTCCTTTCTCCCAACATTCTTTATTTGATTTTCCCCTGCAATTTCTACCTAATATTACAGCTCTTGAGAAAGCCAACATAATCGATATATTTGGGCAGAACGTAATTATTTCGAATCAAGGTTGTTTTGACAAATTTACGAATATTTTTCGTTTACCACCGTAATTTTTGGGACTTGGTCACAACTATATTACCTTGGATTAAACATTCAACAAAAAATTTTTTACATATATCTCATTAAAAAAATAACTTATTACTCTATCTCAACTTTCATTAATATAATTTTTTTTTTAAATATTGGAACCGTAAAGAATGATTAAAGGTTTCTCGAACACAAAGCTGAAGGTAGAAATTTCCCAAAGCCTTTACCCCCAACCAAGACATTACCCCTAAAAAGGCACTGCCTAAAGGTAGAAGAAAATCTAGTTCCATTAGCATTTTTTGTTTGAGAATCCAACAGCAGATAAGTAAAAAAAAGTATTTACCAAATTGTTGGGTAACTTTGCTAATAGGTGTTTCAGTGCTAAACATCAGCTTATCAATTGATCAAGCTTTTCAAAGTGTGCATATAACATATATAACCTCATGGTAGAATTTAATATGGTCAGAATTTATTTGACTGATATACTGATTGGTTTACATAACTAATAATCGATATAATTATATTGATTACCATAAAGAAGAAATTCTATAAATATAATAATGGACAAGGTATTTACTTCAAGTTAACATTTGTATTTTTTTTGTCACGTTTTAAGTTTTTGAATTAAAACATATCTAATAATCGACTATGACTAAAAATTTATATGATTTTTTTATGTATTTGCTTCATCACTTATATTGTAAGGAGTGGCACTAGATAACGATAAAAATGCCCACAAAGATGAAATGATAATAAAGATATCATGTTATATTATTTGTAATGTTTAATTATTCTGATGTCTTCATCTCAACTTTTTCTTGATACAGATAATAACAATGTCAGAAGGTCTTCATCTGGTTCATCTTGTAGTTTGTGTTGAGAAGAAAACTCATCGATGCAACTTGGATTTCTTTTTTCATGATTAGCTTGGAGGCCTGTGTTCGTCCATGAACCTAGCTCTTGTACCCAAAAAAAAAACGTATTGGAACATATGAACTTGGTTGCTTTTTGAGTCTTTGATCAATTAATTAGTGTATGAGGTTCTATTTGTTTAAATTGTTGGCATATATTCAAGTGTCGCGATATATGTTCCCTTGCCCAAGTTTGACTGCTTGTCCATTGCTAGAGGTGAGTTTTCATATGGTAGCAATTAAGGACAAGGTTGTCAAACTCTTAAGATTTTAAGAATTTAAATAAGTAAGACGAGTTAAGTCGATATAAACTTTTAAATAATCTAGATTCTTAAATTCTGTTAAAAAATTAATTTTAAATATTATGTAATTTTTTATAGGTCCTTATAGAGTTTATACGATTTTATACGAGTATATGAATATGCATGACTCTTCGTTTTATATAATAAAATATTTTTAAATATTAAATATTTTATGTAATTAACTTATTAATAATTATGAGTTAAGTTCACAAAGAGTATATTATAAGTTAAAATTATTGCAACTAACTTTAGTGCATTTTTAGCTTTCGTTATTTTTTTAACTTAATAAAAGTACAAAGTTATTAATTACTTGATAGTTAGAAATAATAGTTTTTATTGTTTCAAATGTAAGTCGTATTAGTGCAATGTATTAATTTTTATATATTTAGAAATTAAATATGCACAAATTTTTATATCTTAAATGTATATTAATTATTTTAAATTTTAATTTATTTGTTACATAAATTTTATGAGTTCGCGATATGAGTTTAAAATACAAATTAACAAAAGAGAAAATAAATTTACTTCAACTCTCGAACTTAACAATCTTATTTGTGCATGCGCCGATCAAACTTTTTATAGGTCATGACATGCAACATTATTATTAACCAACTGAAAATAGTCCGAACGTTATCATGCTTTCGTCGATATTGTGCTGCATGCGATAACTTTTAAATCCGATGATAAACTCGATAAGATAAATCATTAGTTTAAGTCGAATCAAATCAAATTCAATCTGATTAATCATAACTTTTTAAATACTTTATTTTTTATTATCTAATTTTTTAATAATTAATTTTCTTTACTTCAATTATTGTTATATTTATTTTATTATAAAATATGTTATTGCTCCTAAAAAATATGAATAGTTTTTTTCAAATATAAATGATCATATGACCAATAACAATTATGGAGGTTCTTCAAGGATGAATTATCATACCTTGGGGACATGAATGTTTTCATATTGCGTTGTCGTTTGTTTGATCCACAAAATGGTGTTAAGATTGATGACACATATGGATTGGTAGATGTGAAGCGTAGATCAAGATTTCATTCAAATGAATCATGTTCTAGCTGAACAAGCACAACAAGTGTACTATGCGAAATATCCTTTAGCTAAAAGGAGTGTTGATGAATGGTGGGTTACGTGCAAAGTAAAGAACAAGCTATTTTTTAAAGAAAAAATGAACGTTGAAGGTATATTTGTTGATGAAATGTCATATTCCGGTTATTATCAAACTGATCAAACCATGTGAGTAATAAATGTAGCCCACGAAGAAGTGAACATTAGTGAAATACGTCGGCCTCTTGAAGTAGAAGATGAACAATTTATAAACGATAATGAGACCACTGATTATGAGACTGATGAAGAAGTATATGAGTCACTTTCAAGTTCTTGAATAAGTTATTTTCCTAACAAATATTTTTTTAATTGTCTTGTGTATGTTTTGACATGTTATGCATAATTATTTTTATATGCTATTATAAGTTATGCTTCCTCGTGGTCGTGGGAGAGTTGTGGGAGCGGCAGTAGTCGTGGCACTCCACCAGGGATCGAGGATGAGCCTGTCATCGGTCTTGACTCTCAAACAGGTAATTTTACTATTTGTTGGTCATATTTAATCATGTTACTTTTAAATTTATTTTTTTTGTCTAGTATGAATATAATGTCAAATACATTAATTCATATAATGTTATATGATTTAGGTCTGCTTTCATTCCGGGATGTATTCATCGAGAAATCAGCGAGTTTGTTCTTTCCAGGCTTCTGGTAGGTTGTGCTAAGTGGAAGGACATTTCGTTGCCTTATCGAGATGACATGTACAATGTGTTTAAGGTAAAATTATTTTAAGTCTAAGTACTTTAAATTAATTTACAAAATAATAATTAATTATCTTTTCAAGTTAAGTATAAATGAGAGGAAGACCTTCCTGATGGTATAATAAGGAAGGTCTCAATATTGTGGCTTCGCATCGTCTCATAGGAGTATTATTCAACAACCGACGAGATGCATGGCTTG
>LTAE01013243.1:0-12848 GCA_001647135.1 Pontederia paniculata
CATCCCTAGAGTCATTAGATTTATGACACTATTTATATTGTTCAGACTTCCGCATTTACTTTATTAGATATTATTTTTAATTGATTAAAGTCTTCCGCATTTATGAAATTTTTATTGACTGGTCAACATAGTCAAATTATTGGTCAAAGGATCGCATCGTCGTAGCGTCTCTGAGTCCATATTTTGCCACGTGGCAGGGTGTGGGTTTGGGGGCATTACACCATCAATCGAGTTAAACTTTTTTCTACTAGTAGTAAAAGGAATACTACATATCATAGCAATTTACAGTCCCAAATGAACTGCCATGGATAGCCCCATAGAACACTTGTGCACTATGGTCCAAGGTCATATCATTGGCCAGGCTGCAGCCTAGGTGTTGTCGATGCTAGCGCAAGTTTTTTTTTCCATCAACGTACCTACAGGTTGCAGCGTGACATGCGTCGATGCCAACCCAAGCGTGTCTTTAGGTCAAGGTGTAGCTCTGCCTAGACGTGTACGGGTTGGAGGTATCTCTAGTCCAAGCATGCAACAACACTAGCCAAGCATAATGAATAGAATATTTTTTCTGAAATCATTAAGAATGCGTATGCAATACATCTCACTGGGATTGTAGTTCACGTTGGTGCTAGCCTAGGTGTCCATCGGTGCACACACAGGTGTTCCTTGATGTTTTCGTCGTGGCTCAAAATTTTATGATTTCACCTTGTCCCACGAATCCAACTTATAGATTCATTATTTAAATTTATTATTTAAATATAGAATTATTTTGATTTGTCCTATCCTCCATGAAGTATTGATGACCTATATCGAATTTTTATTCATTGAAAAGGAATATGATCCATTTTTTTACCCTATGCATGCATCCCTTCATTTGATTATCTTTGGAGTAGACATTTTCTCAAAGACTAAATCATGGATAATGTCAAATGTGACTCTTGATGTTGTACAAAAATAGCTAATAGATTGATAAGAGAAAATGTAATACAAGGGATGCTTATGCTATGTATATGCATTGGAGTTTATCATTACCTATATTGATGGGGAAAGTAGTGTAACAAAAAACAATACAGTAAAATTACACGATCGATGAAGGAAAAACATCATTGCTATTATTTCTGTTGCGCATGACTCTTCACTCCATGCAATGCAAAGGATTCCACACAATATTTTTAATGCATCCTTCCTTAAGAAAAAAACACCTATCATGGATTGATCCATCGGTGACTTTTATCAACATATAATTATATTAGTTTTCATGGCATTTCCCTATAAAGAGAAGAGCTCTTCCACTATTAGAAAACCAAAGAAGTTGAGAAAAATAACTTTCATTGATCATTGATGTTAAAGAAATAATATTGAACTATCGATCATTAATTTTATCATATCCTATCGAACTACTAAGCACTTGATAATGTTTTTCCATGATTGTTGATATTAAAAGAAAACGATGTTGGACTATTTAGTCTTATCATTATCAATGCTAGTTATTGCTGATTGCATGGTACTCCATTAAACTATCAATTAATTGATCATATTCTGTCATTAATCTATTTGGATATGTATATCATTCTATTGTTTCATTTACTATGGTTTCAATAAAAGAAATGCTACGTTCATTCAAATATAAATAATCAATATATTATTATGTTTTTCATATAAGCTTTTTAAAATCGTACAAAGAGGACCATCTTTGTCTTGATTCTTTCTGGCAACAATAACGGAAGTGGCAGAAGTCAGTGGATTCATGGTAATATTTTTTCTAATATAAATAAAAAAAGAAAAAGATCAGAAATTGAGGTGTTTGATTTCCTATATGATGATTGACAATGTGTGAAACGATGAGGCATTGATTGTTGTTGCACATGGTTAGAGACTTTCTTTTTGTGACCTTAGGTTATGTCTCTTGTGTTGAATATTGAGTTGTAATAAGGCATCATTTAAGAAGCTATTTGGTGCATGTATTTGCAATTTGAAATTATTATTAGTTATTATCTTTTGCATTTATTATAAGAAATGTTAAATTCATATTATTTTATGTTTTCATTGATATGTCACCATTATTAATGGTGGCGGCTCATGGTCAATAAATTAATCAAGGAATGTCATGTAGTAGTCCTTCAAAGGAGGCTTTGCTACATGGCGAATGTCAAATTCAGGAGTTGCAAAGTTGATCTTCTTCGAACCATTAGCAATTGTTGTTTAGGACGCACACTAATTAGTTTTACTTATGAGCCCTCAACGTGTTCAATTTCATATTTAAAAGTATTTTTAAGAAAGGGACTATAACAACCTCAAATTTATACACACCCATCATTGACTTAAACTTTAACCAAAAGACTAGTCAACAACATGGACACATCATGCGGAAGCAATAATCTTTAAAATAAAACTCTATAAAAGGTCTAGTCATAATAAAAATGCTCTGATACATTATTTCAAAAATAAAAAGGCATAACCGACAATGGTTCATAACTTGCTAAAAGCTAAAATGACTCAAGACTAGACTCCTATCATGTACAAGCCTTCATATTCACCAACATCTCCATCACCAATGTCATCACCTATCAGTTGCGTCCATCATTTGCAGGCTCAAAAACAGAGGATGCAATTCTCCTATGAGCGATGAAGCTCAATATGTAGAGGACATATATGAAGACATCATAAGAAACTGAGATCAATGTCTCCCTTTAAGTCACTTTACCTTTTTAGCCTTCTCATTTCCCTATTTCTTTCTTTACAATATCCAGTATTATTCAGTTTCAAGAATCTCAATTGTATTGTTATGATACAATGCTCTTTTTTTTTTCTGTTCACTAGGTTCAATCCCAACTCCATCTTTTATTTAGGACCCATTTTCTTCCTTTGCCTATTTGTTGTCCTAAGTAGTTCGATTAAAACAATTAACTAGTGAACCATTAACAATCATGAAGGCATTGGTTTTTGTCCTGGTGCCATTAAGGCTACTTAGGTATGAAGAATCCATCAAATAATTATTTCAGAAGAAATTCAATTAAATCATTATTCCTGAAGGAGCCTAATTGAATCTAAAGGAACCATATAGAGGTATTTCTAAAGGAACCTAATTAGCCCACGACTGAGATCCAATTCATCGAAAATCAAATCATACACTTCATAGATCAATTTAATCACATGCGATATTCTTTTTAGATTCTTATCATGGGAATCTAGGTTTTTACATCTCATACGTCAATTATTCAACAAATAAAATCATCATTACATATAGGGGAACATACCAAAAAAAGTAATAAACTATACATACAGTTGAAAATTCTTTATGGCTTAAGTTATCCTTCATAGCCCATGAAACATATCTTCATAGCCGTAGCATCAGAGTTCACGACCGTGACTGCATATACCACGGCTATCATATTCTTCACGGCCCATGACATGTTGTTTCACAGTCATGATCGAGCGCTTCGAACTGTGACATACTCTTTCACAGTCGTGATTGTAATAATAATTTCTTCGTTCGTTCTTCACAACCCGTAAAATATCCTTCATGGTCGTGATCATATACGCTATATTCTCCTTCACGGTTCATGACATTTTTCATCACGGTCGTGACTGCACCTCCACTTCATCCATCAATTTCTCACGACCCGTGACAAATCCGTCACAGCCATGACCATAGCATTGTGATGCCCTCACGGGCCACGAGATTCAATCTCATGATCGTGACCGTGTTGTTCTTCCCCTTTCAGCTCGTTCTTTTTGTGTCCTTTCATATCTTTTTGGTACGCGAAGTTTTATATCAATTAAGTATGAAAATACCAATATCTAAGAGGCTATACTAAGATCATACATCATCCTTGGGTCATAAACTATCATCTCTAATCCGAGTTGAGTAAATCTAATCATGCTGAAAGTTAAACAAGGACTAACAAACATGATGATAAATCCGAGTTGAGTAAATCTAATCATACTGAAAGTTAAACAAGGACTAACAAACATGATTATCATCATAAGTCATCTTAATCTAGCATGAAAATCTATCATTCGATTATAATCATATTTCATATGATTTCTCTATATCATCTTATACATGATAAACCATATATTTGATCCGCCTATTTACGTACCTATTTGTGTTGAGATTTTTTCTCATTCGCTCCTCGAGTTCTAGTTGTCATCGCTCTCTTTTTCTTGAGATTCATGTTGTCGTTCTCCTTCACGTGCTCCTAATGAAGTTTTAGCATAGATTTAAAGAAGAGAGTGCAAAGAAAAGAGAATTATGAAGAGAGAAATAAATTCTTACCTCTCTACCTTAGGAGAGAAAGGGGAGAAAAAAGAGTAACGACTACTAGGGTTTGAGGGAAAAACATAATTACTTATGAGGGCTTCCTCAAGGGTATATTTATCGGTTTTTTCAAGTTGTAAATCAACTCAAACTCTATTATTTAAATTTAATCCTAAACAAAACTAAAAAATATCATTTATTTATTTATTCCTAATTTTAAACAAAATCATGTTGGTCGGGTGTTACAGGAACCTTCAATGCATGACTTTAATCCACTACTTCTCCAATATATATGCGCGTATCAACATGGATGTAGTCAAACCGAAATATGTGCACCGTCAAGTAAGGCCAATTCTTGAGGAGAGGCGGGATATTGTGACCAAACTCATGGCTCATGCATGACTTATTCCAATAGTATATAGTTCCCTTCAATAGTCAATATTGATTGATCGGTCCCACTGAAACAATCATCAATGCTCTATATATTTGAGGAATGTATTGATTGAATCTTCTCCAGGCCTTCACTTGCTGCGGTGCATTAGCAGCTGTGTTTTCAACGAGGAGTATACTTGCATATATACCTCCTTCAGCAGCAGCAGCTGGATCGTATTACTAACATGCTCAAGTGCTTGGTCGTGGCAATTGTTTTCTTTGCCAACTCTATTTATTCGTCTCAGGCGACAGAGGCAGCAGAGACTACAGCAAAGGGTTCGCATGACTACCAGGACGCGCTCTCCAAAAGCCTCTTGTACTTCGAAGCCCAACGCTCCGGCCACCTTCCTTACAGCCAGCGGGTCACATGGCGCGGCCATTCCGCCCTCACCGATGGCCTGCAACAAGGAGTAAGACATGAATCCTATTCTTCCTGTTGCTTGCGTGCCTGATGTATGCTCCTGCTGAGATATGTATATATGTAATTAATGCTCGCTGTAGGTGGATTTGGTGGGCGGCTACTACGACGCCGGAGACCATGTCAAGTTCGGCCTGCCAATGGCGTTCACCGTCACCATGCTGTCATGGAGCGCCATTGAGCACAGCGAAGAGATCGCCGCCGCTGGCCAGTCACACCACCTGCTGGAGGCTATCAAATGGGGCACGGACTACTTCCTGAAAGCTCATACCGAGCCCAATGTCCTATGGGTTCAGGTAATGGTCATTAGTCGCATATATCATGAACACGGAAATTAATTACATCGGTTGTTGGCTGGAACTAAAAAAAAACTTCGAGATTAACTTGCTGCGAGCAATTCTTCAATTCTAGGTAGGCGATGGATACACCGATCACTACTGCTGGCAGAGGCCAGAGGACATGACCACGTCGCGTCAGGCCTACAAGATCGATGCCGAGAACCCGGGTTCTGAGGTCGCCGGGGAAACCGCTGCGGCTATGGCAGCTGCGTCCATCGTCTTCAAGAAGTCGAATCCGCATTACTCTCAGCTTCTGTTGCAGCATGCCCAAGAGGTGATCCACTCACATTCATTTACATACGCAAAGTTCACTAGCTAGATCTACTGTTCTATATATCATGATCTTACAAGTATTAATCAGAGTCGCATGGATGGTTTGTGGTTTTAGCTGTTCGAGTTCGGGGACAAGTACAGAGGGGAGTATGACGGCAGCGTGCCAGCGGTGAAGAACTACTACCCGTCGTGGAGCGGGTACAAGGACGAGCTGCTGTGGGCAGCGCTGTGGCTGCACAGGGCCACCGGCAGGGAGGACTACTTGGACTACGTTGTGGACAACGCCGAGAGCCTCGGCGGCACTGGCTGGGCTGTCAGGGAGTTCAGCTGGGACGTCAAGTACGCCGGCGTTCAGATCCTTGCGTCAAAGGTACGTCTGACGAAGCTCTTTGGTTTTTATCGGAAAAGGTCCTAAACTTAATTTAGATATATATAATTAAAGAGTTGGTGATTACTTAAAATTGATTGCTAATAAATATATACTAATGCAAATTTAAATTAATTGTTGCCGAAATTGAAATTATAAATAGTTTAATATTTCGAAGTAGGTTTACTCTTCTAAATTTTCTAAAAAGTTTGTACTGGTTTAAATGAGAGAAAAAAATGCTTTGTTATGTATTATAGTAATTAAGTATGAATCCTCCTCCAAAAGGGACCAATTCATTCAAGGTTCCGTGTACGCTCTCATGTTTAGGTGAAATCTCAATATTATGCATGTGTCATCGTCTGTCATTTTTATTATATGTCTTTCACTCCTTTTAATCAGTTGACACAATCAAATTAATTGAACCTACCGCATGAAATTGAAATAAAAAGGTTATATGGTAGTCGAATTGTTAGTTAAATTTGGAAATGATCAAATCGATCACATATATCATTCCTTTCATCAATTCTTGCTCTATTACGCGTTCAAATGTCAAAATAAGCACTTTCCAAAAGAAATGTATTAGGAAACGATTCAAGTAAAATTTGGTCCTATATATTTAAAAAGGACTAGTACGCTCAGACAAATGGTGGTGATTGCGAGAGAAAGTTGCAGTGCATCTGCCATCCTTGGACTCTACTCTTTTCTTCACCTTACATGTCAAGCAATCCCATCATATATGATTCATAAATTTATTTAGTAAGATAATTTACTTACCTATTAAGAGATCTACAAATTATATGGGGAAAAATCAGTAGTTTCTTGGTCAATATATACTTCTTCAGTAGCACCAATTAATATTTCATTTACTTACCTATTGTTTGTTTTGTTGTCACTACTCCATAAGCAAAGAAGTCAAAATATATTATCTCTAAAAAAGCACATTTATATAGAAAGTATTAGATGTTTTTTGTACAAGTAAATATTATTCATATTTTTTTATAAAAAGTGTCGTTACGTTACACGCACTACACTAAAGATGTACTACACACTCTCTACCCCTTTTTAAAATATAGTTTGTATAATTATGCTCGTTAGTGAAAGTATACAATAATGACAAACGAAGATCGATTCATATGATAAGCAGATAAGCAGATTATTTAATTTAAACAAAATCTCAAATTCGAGTTCAAATATGTAAATTATTTTTATCAGAAATCTCAGTCATGGTAGCCATACTAGCTATCGGATCAATATTTCATTACCCAGGCAAAAAGAGTTAAATGACAATCGAAAGAAAATATGAAGACACTCTCTAAGATTAGATTACAAATAAGGACCCTGATCAATTATGATGGGGAAGCTACGTTTCATATGCATTTAAGATATTTACGAATCTATCTGTCCATCTCATTGTCTCTTTGTTTCTTCTTTAAATTAGTTCTTACCTCACATTATCCTTAATCCTAGTCCGAATTATGATGGATCGATGCATTTTTAGATACAGTGATAAATAATTGTGATAATGGCTGATTTATTCACTTTGATATAACATTATGCACAGTTGTTGAAGGAAGGATTAGAACTACCGGAGAAGCACAGACAAGTACTAGAACAATACAGATCCAAGGCCGAGTACTTCGTCTGCGCGTGCCTCGACAAGAACGACGACGGCAGCAACGTCCGGCGCAGCCCTGGTGGAATGCTCTTCGTCCGCGAGTGGAACAATATGCAGTACGTCGCCAACGCCGCGTTCCTCGTCGCGTCCTACTCCGACCACCTCAAAGAGTCGAGCCGGCAGCTAAAGTGCCCACGCGGCGCCGCGGCCGGATCTCAGGAGCTTCTCGCCCTGTCGGCGTCACAAGTCGACTACATACTGGGGAACAACCCCAGGGGCATGAGCTACCTGGTGGGATATGGGTCCAAGTCCCCGAGGAAGATGCACCACCGGGGGTCGTCCATCGTGTCCTACAAGGACAGCCGGGGGTTCATCGGGTGCATGCAGGGGTACTACAACTGGTACGGCCGGAGACGCGCCAACCCGAACGTCGTCGTCGGAGCACTCGTCGGAGGCCCCGACGCCGGGGACAATTTTCGGGACCGCCGTGGAAACTTCATGCAGACGGAGGCGTGCACCTACAACACCGCCCCATTGGTGGGACTGTTCGCGAGGCTTCACCACTTAGCAAGCACTGCACGAGGAACGTTAATGTCACATAGAACGTCCAAGAATCACAAGATAGAGGACTTCATACAGCAGCTATAATAATCTGCAGGCTGAGCCACTAAGTACATATAACGAAAGCAAAAGAAAAGCGTGTACAGGAGGTCTCTTGGTGTTTCTATTCTTTTAATTTTTTTTCCTTGTTTAATTTGGGAAAAAAGGATATGGCTACATTTTTTATCCATAATAGCACAAATACGTGGTGCTTATAATTGTAAAGAGATAGAGGCTGTATAAAACAAACATTTGAGAAATTTTTTTTATAAACTACTCCCTACTATTTATATATACACATTGTTATGCAAATGATTTAAATAATGGGCTCTGTAATACTGCCAAATAAGGCTTTAATCTTGTTTTAGTATGAACCAAATTCTTATTAAAACAATGTGTAATTGTATTTTTTATTATTTGTGAGCCTTGATTAGTAAGTGATGTAAAAGCATAAGCAAAAAGTGAAAAAAAAAACTATCCCATGAAAAAAAATATGGCGCGGTAACTGCTTCAGTTTCTGAGGTCCATTTTGGCCAGTTGAATGCATGGAATAATGTTCAGCCCACCATTGCATAACGTCGGTCCACTTCATTTACTTTTAGGGCAACGGGAGGGGGTTTGTACAAGTCACTAATTAAAAAGCATTACTACGTACGAACCACGAACCACGAACCACGAGAGGACCCCAAGTCCAAGAACGAGGAGGAAAATAGCTGAGTTGGCACGCATCTAATATGTGAGGCCAAGAGGGAGTGTGACGCCTCTAAAGTGCACTATGTTAAGCATACGATTCGTTGCATGTTCCAAACGATCCTAAAAATACTACACGATAATTTTAATTTGATCATTGATAATTATGATCTATAAAAATATGAATAAAACAAGAGACGTAGAATTAAAACGAGACAAAATTAATGAACTACTTATAGAGTAGATAAGCTTAATTAATTAATGATATAGTCTAAAAATTTAATAGTAACATATATTACTTGTCCGAATATGATACAAAGCTTTTTGCCATTAAACAACAGAATTTGGCTCCAAGTCTCTGTCCATAATTCATTCATGTGCAACATTAGCATCATCAATCCTTCAATCCTTCTCGCTTGCAGGATTCATAAGCAAGAGACATTCACCCCTTTAGAATATATAATGGTTGAAGAATAGGTGAATCATATAACATGGAATATAACATAAGGTCTTGATCCAAACTTATGGTCAATATATTATCATCCATTTTTTTCTTTCCTTTGGCATCTTAGCCAATTATGTTCTTTGACTTAATTTTAAGTCTTACTTATTCTTTTTTATTTTGCTTAAACATTATCATTATAATGCATCTTTAGTTCATCTTAATTTTACTTGACATGATCAATATAATACGTCATATACTTAATATTATTAATATAATTC
This sequence comes from Pontederia paniculata, assembly GCA_001647135.1. Lineage (NCBI taxonomy): Eukaryota > Viridiplantae > Streptophyta > Magnoliopsida > Commelinales > Pontederiaceae > Pontederia > Pontederia paniculata. The sequence continues at coordinate 9,715 of LTAE01013243.1, forward strand.
TTCTTTAGACATGAATACATAATTAGCATTGACTTTCAATACTCGTAGCTCATTTGATTTAACTTCATCATTCATGTTTCTATCTTCATCTTTCATCTTCTTATCATGTAACTTCTTAAAAGTTAATCTTTTAACTTCTTATAATGTATTCTCACGTTACATGTCCTTTTATTATCTCATCTTGATTAAGGGTCATCGGTACACCTCTTTATTTAGGTTGACCAAATCAATGATGCACTTTGTATCTTTCATACGGCTATTCTTAATGCATGAGAAACTCACACACTGATGAAAGTGTGGGACTTTATTTTTAGAAAAGCTCATACACTAACTTCGATGGCGGACTTAACTTCACCTATCATCTTTAGGTGCGCATAACCTTATCTTAATTCATATTTTAATTACAATACAACAATCAGTATTAGAAGCATAACATGTTTCATCTTTTAAGCATTGTTTATGTTTGATCATGTATAACAGTTTTAGGTGTTTGTAATACATCAAACAATATTTTCTAGAGTAAGCACATGAAGCATAAAGCATAATACCTTATATTATTAAGGAAATGAAATATCACATTTAAGCATACGCCCATCTACAGTTAATTAAAGTGTGCTACGATTAAAAGTATGGCCATTAGGGTCAATTATAAGTGTGCTACGGTCCGTGTGACTATAACCATTTTTTATGTGATTTTAATTATCTTAAGACATGAAAATGGAATTGTGCTAAGTTTTTGTGCATGTTCATGTCATATGTTTGAATAAGGATTTGTTGTCCAAAATGATATTTATTTGTGAAGGATGATTACTGAGGTCTGGTTTTTATAGAATCTAGATTTACCTCAAGTCAATATATTTGTTGGAGGTTATGATTCAAAAATTGGCATGCTATCACATCGTTTCAGTTCATGGTATAACTTATTTCTTAAGAAGGATATTAAAAAGTAGTATGAATCAAGAAAATTATTGTGAGTAAATGATTATAGGTATGATATCTTCAAGCAAACCGAATGCACTAGGAAAGGAATAAACTGTAGGAGGAAGTATTGAGTGAGAATGATGTTGCAACTTTGGATTATGAAAATATCAAGTGAGAATTGGATTGTAGGATTGTAAAATTTTCAAAGATCAATTGAATGGACATGAAACTCGAAAATTTTCTTGGTAAAGTCTAGAAGAGTATATGTTTAAGAAAAACTAGAATTTTCATAATTTGATGTCTATAGAAAGAGTAATGGGTTTCAAATGGATGACTATTAAATTATCATAATTATTGTCATAATTCATCATTTTTCATCATAGGCGAGCTTGAGACGCATGCATTATGATGGCAGATCTAATTACACTAGCGAGCACACTAGTCTTTCAAGTAAGAAAGTGTTTAAAAGTAAGGATGTTGAACCCACAAGGACTAATGTAACTTAACCTAACTAATCAAAATTAATAGAGAAAGGTTTTGCAAAAGAGTTTGGTTGAAACTAAAAGTAAGATAAGATCAAGTCATATAAGATGAGGCCAGATAACTTGAGAATTAGGGAACTTTGCTTCACCTCTATTCTAAATTGAATCAGACTTTAGAACACAAATCAAATTCAATGATTGATTAGGAATAACTCAAATTATAATCCCCTAAATATGTGCAATAAACTATCATAAAATCAAAGCAAATCAGGATGTTCAAACGAATCCACCCTAAATTTACCTAATATTAAGTTTGGGCATGTATGCATTAGTCATGCATCATCTCTCGTGTACTCCATATTTGCCTATTTGCATTAGTTTTGCATTTTAAATAAAAAATTGTGTCAAACTAATTTTAGTTCTAACTTTTGACTAACTTCAAGTATTAACCTTAAGACACCTTGTTAATCTGTAAAATCTATTTTTTGTTATTTTGTATCGAGTATCACCTTAGTATTGAATATTGATATGTAGAATATTGCAAAGTAGACTTGTGAAACTTATGACTACATTTTCTTATCCAACTTGCTTTAATTTTTTTTTTCCTTTAGTTATGATTATAGTTGATTTTTTATTAAAAACATTAAGTAATTTTTTAGCTTATGTATTTTTAAAAATTATAAAATAGTGAAAAAATAGAGAAAATGAAAATAATGAATTGAATAAAGTTGTTGAGGAGAGACAAATGTATATAGAACCTTGATTTGTTTAGGTAATTAGAACCATAGGGGATCCTTTCTTGACAATCTAAGTTTAACTGGTCTAGTATGGCAATGACATACTATCACAGGTTGTGACTACAATTCCATTGACCCGCTATTGGACATCATGGGGATGACAAGATGCATTATTCCTGATCATTTTACTTCATAAGTTGTGACACCTGGTTATGGCTCGCAACAAAATTGTGGACTCATAAGTGTGATAAAGGCATATGTAACATCAATAGTTCATCCATTTCATAGCCTTATCATCTGATTTAGGTTATTTGACTTTAATTCCCTCAAAGAAAGAGAAACTACTCAAAGTGAATTATTGTGCAGGATTTTTCAGATGGATCAACTTAGAGGTGGAGAAAATCGGATGGAACGAGACTGAACCGAAGAGAAGGGCTCGGCTATGGTTAACACTACAAACGGTCGTAGCGCGACATCCATCAGACCGTAGCGCAGCTCACCATGCCCGTAGTGCATTCCTCATGGCCGTAGCACACGACTTCCGGGTGTAGCGCACTCTCACGACCGTAGTGCATCTCTTCTTTGAACCGTAGCGGCAGCGAGGGCTCGTTAGCGATTGGTGGCATCGGCTACAGTGATATATAAGGGGTAATTAGGGTTTTAGGACTCTCTCTCCTCTCTTTTTGGATGGAGCCAAAATTTGGAGACTTGTAATGACTCTTAGGGATTCTTAAGCTTGTAAGAGGTACAATTAATGTTGTGTGTTTGTGACTTTGATTTATGTTGAAGGATTGTGTTTAAACTTGTGATTTCGAATGTTATGATGAATTTCTCCTCTTTTGTTTATTTCTCTCTCTCTCCCCTCATTATGATGAACTAATCTCTTTTGTTTTAGGGTTAGATGAAATTTAGGGTTTAATTACTTTGGAATAGTGATTATGCTTGTACGTAATTCTTTTACTTAGTAAACATCTTGTTAAATTCTTGTGAGATT
>LTAE01013247.1:0-12843 GCA_001647135.1 Pontederia paniculata
GGGTCAACTTAAATAAGTGTACCTTTTTCTGTCATCAGGGGGCTTCACCCCCCCGTGGTATGGATCCTTATAAATATCGGTTAGAGTTTTATGATATATTCTTCTTCTTCTGACTTAGTAAAAATTTTTTGGTGGCGACTTCTTTTGCTCGTAGATGTTTTCCTCTTGTTCACATTGATCAAGAGAGTTTTATCACGTTAAAAATCTGTGTGTCAATCTTTCTTTCTCATTTTTATTCATTGTTTTGATTCTTGGTCGATCTCTCGCCCTATATATTCTCAACAACAACATTAATTATTCTGAAAAAATATTTGCTTTAGCATGAAACTTATTGTGCAAACTGTATGCAGGTTTCAGAAATGTGATGCTTAAGGTGGTAAGAGGGTCTTCTGCATCAAAGCAAAATGGATTATTTATCAATTCATGTTTTTATCATTGTCAAATCCAGTATCAGTCTACATGGTATGGAGAAAATTCTCCTGCGATTGCAAACAAGGTAGCATTATATATCTCCTGATTAACTAAAAACTTCACTACCAGTATAGATTCTACTTCATTGACAATTTCTCATTTTACCGGTAATCGAATGTAGGCTTCGTATAATATTTATCAGAGTACACAGAAAGGATTGTCAATATGAACCATCCTACTTGTTAACACAGTAACAAGTGCTTAACAAATCCCCTTCAGGGGTGTCAGGACAGCTACTAGACTCCAACCACAATTCTATTCAGTGATGACTAACACTATTAGTTCACAACTTGACTTCAACTTGAAACTTAAACTGTATTTATTGGCATTTAACACTAGCATAGCAGCATTACAACTGCATTTCAAACAGTCTTCTTCAAAGACACGGGCCATATAAATTTCCAACTGACTTTCAGTCGTCGTCTACCAAGAACTATACATCACTTTGTTGTTTATGCTATTTGTAATAAGATTTCAAATTCTATCCATGATTTCCAACTTGGTCAGGTTTCTCTCATAAGCTTCATCCACAATATGGAGCCTTACATTTCATGATATCTATTAACTTACGTCGTCATTTCTATGAAGATAATAACCATCAAAGTGTACATGCTTATGTCCAAGAAGCACATTTATTCTTTCTTTTGTATTATATAAATGATATATATATATATATATATATATATATATATATGCTTTTCCCATTTGTGCAATTAATATATCATATGCTCATGACCACATGCATTAGTACCAATGTAAAGAGCTAAATAGCATTCTCATTATGAGCNATATATATATATATATATATATATATATATATATATGCTTTTCCCATTTGTGCAATTAATATATCATATGCTCATGACCACATGCATTAGTACCAATGTAAAGAGCTAAATAGCATTCTCATTATGAGCCTTATACAAAACAATAATGTTAGTTATTCATAGTAATGGAATCAGCATCCTCAATTGTTTGAGTCATTATCCAGTGTTCCTGATGGTTGCAGTCTTAAATACCTTCTTTTGTTGCTGCCATATTTGTGCAAATTAGCGATCTGATTAAAATTCAGTATGAATCATGAGATGATTGATTACATTTGTACGTCAAGATTATTTACACAATTAATTAAGTCCTTATAATTAACCATGCATTTGTACGTACATAAGAGTTACATCCTAAAGCTATTCATTCAGTGGGATGTAAGAAAAGAAAATTGTGGCATTTGTATGCCTTAATTTGATGAATACGCAAATGCCGTTTGATTCTTACCTGAAGTTTTACATATTCATGTTTCCGTTGTGATCCATCATGATAAAAGTTGGCAATCTATACATATAGTGATACATAAACATGGAACATTTTAGTGACAAACAATATGTAGTTTTGCTTTGATAACTTTAAATAAGTGTGATTTTGACTGGAAATTCATGTTAAAAAAGTTGAAGTAGAAGCATCATCTTAAATTGACCTGTTGTTTCTTGTGCAGAGGATTGCAGAATCTGTTGGCGATTGGTATTTTGATCGAGCTCAAGTGAAAGCAATAGACTGCCCATACCCTTGTAATAACACATGCTAACATGACACCTTAACACTTAATGAACAGTATCTCTTAAATGTGATCAATAAAGTAGGACCATTATTTTTTTCCTAAGTTATTATCTCTACAGGAGTACACAGGAATAAAAATAAGTACAAGCAAGAGAGTACCATAAGAAAATGTTTTGTAATGCAGTGGTTAAAACAGTTTTGTTTATGAACAGTGATCAATTATCAGTTTGCATGAGATTTCTGCACAAATTGTTTCCTCTGTTTAATTTGTTGGCATTATCTCTCTGTCATCATCCTTCTGTGTTTTCCAAACTTTGAGTGCATTGTCGGTCCTCTTCCTCAACTCCAAGACAAAGAACCTTAGATGGAAGGGAATATAACAGCATCATATCTGTTCCACCTATGTATGATTATACTATCAAGTTAATTAAGTTTGAGTTTGGCTTTTGTACTGATAAACCAATAATGACAATCTAAAACCACTTGTATTTTTCTAATGGTAAATTAACATTCCCTTAATTAACTAAGGCCTCCTCGGCTGTCCATGATAAAACAATTAAACAATATGTGGCCATCATAGAGTGCACATGAAGCTGAGTAGCAATTAGGAGACAACTGATACAGAAAAAATGGGCTGTTAATGTTGTAATAGACAAAGCATGCATGCCATCTGGTTTAAGATATCCTGGAATCATCATTTTTGTGCTCAAGCCATAACGATAATTAAGCTTATACTGTGCTGACATGACAAATAATTCTACTGCATGGGCTTTCTTGTTATGTACATCTGATAAGTCAAGGCTCCTCCATCCTCTTGTTTAATCCTGTTGCCATATATTGTTCGATTCGATTAATATACGATCACAGCATGTGATGGACTTAGCAGAGAGCAATTTAAATTCTGATCCACTCCTCTAAATTGTGCCAAGGTTTATGATGGTACCTGCATGGCTGCAAAGGAGATAGTGGATGCATGCTAACTTTTCCAAGTGATCAACTGTGAAAAGAGAAAGATGTTTTCTCCTTTTCTGAAAGGGAGAGGGGGTCCAACCACTCCTACTAAGCAAGGAGGATATTGGACTATATAATTATGTATTCTGTCATCCTCTTGTTGGTCTCTACTCTCCTCCTCCCATCCTTTCTATTCTCACTCATTGAGGAAGGAGAATCTTTGATGCCACAAAAGAAAAGGTCAGAAAAAAAATATATAACTTATTCTTTACTGGATGAAACAATAATAATAGAGTCATTAATTTGAAACTTTATTCTCCTTTATCTCTGTCAAGCCAAAGTTGAGCCTCATGAAAAGGCCCCAAAGCAACCAAATCACTGTTGGAACTGGTCCCTGACTAGAATTATAGTCGCAAGTGACTAGTGATGCAAGCTGACATCAAGATTTAGTTTCTCGATTACTTGCAAAATCAGAATTAAGAAAGGTGAATAGATTTTATCTAATAAATCACTAGAGACTGAGGCCCTTGGTTTTAGATTAATTTACTCATGTCATAATCAGGCGCTACTTCTGGTACAAATTCTGAAGTCTTCTGATGACACCATTCTTCCTCAGCTTTTGCTGAAGTGTTGGATATTATTCTCATTTGTTTGATTCTGACAAGTAGCTACGAAGCTTTGGATTTATGGAATTGAAGCTGAGAATTATAGTATGTAGCGTCTATCAGAAGAAATAGACAGCCAACATATGCAGTTTGCAGTAGCCTTCAGTGTCTGCTCTGAAAATTAAATACCTTTCATATTTCTCATGCAGCTTCAGATATATAAAGCACGAGATTGCGACTTTGAAATGTTTTGAACCTTCCAATTTTTCATCAGTTCTGAATTTTTTTATTCTGAATCGCTTTCAAGTACTATGAAATTAGACTATATACTATATGCACTCAAAATTAACAGAAACTGAGATTGTAATTGCATGAGATCAGAAGTGGCATTTTATTCAGCTGTGAATTAAACAGAATTCCACTGAGCAGTATAAGCTGCAACGTAGAGAACATATCTCACCTGAGCTCGTAATATCTCTATAGTTTCAGAAACAAAAAAGAGGAAGAAAATCGAGATAAAAGTATCGTTTCCCGAGTCTTATATACATAAGAAGATTCTACTGCACACACACACACCTTGGCTATATCAGAAGAAGAAATTGTTAATGTTTTTTTTGTAATCCATGCTGATGATTAAAATGGCCGCTTTCTTTCACCCAATTCATCTGAATTGCTTCACAAAACGAAAGCTAAAATTGTTCGAATGCCGGAGGAATTGTCTGATCGAAATCCTTACTGTACGTACCAGAGGGTGACTGAAGCTGTGGATTGTCTTGCCAAGAACTCAACCCGGAGACTGAGAACTGGTTCTCTTCCTTGTTCACCCCGTACAGGCCTTGACAGTGTCCTTGGGCAGCTGCTGCAAACGGGCTGACTCCATTAAGGTACTCGCACCACTTGAGGTCCTCCGGCGCGCAGTCAAGATGGATTGGAGATCCCTTGTTCGGAAGCAATTCCGGCCAGGGGAAGATGCTGCCGTCGAAGTTTGCGCCGCCTCTCTGCAGCTCCATTCCGTTGCTGCTGTTTGCACTGCTTGCGATGCAATTGCTTGAAGTACCAGGCAGCTGGAGACACGACATGGGCTTCATTTCCACCACTGTCGGTAGGACTGAGCTGGATGCTGACTGAACGGAAGGTGGAAGCATGTCGCCGCAGCCCAATTCTGCATCGGTGTTGAGCATTTTGGCGTTCTGATTGAACCAGTGAAGCAGGCTTTGATGGCTGAGCGACAACATCGGGTCCTCCTCACATCTGGCACCAAACGACGGAATGCCGAGCGGGAATTCACAGTCCATCGTCGTCGTATCCGATGGCCGGCACGAGCTGGAGGAGCTGCCATGGCTGCTCACGTACCGGTCCAGAAAGAGCTCCTTCTGCTTCATGTTCATTGGCGCTGCTACCAAGCTGTTCGACGCAGCTGCGTTCTCAATCCAACTGTCGTCCAGACAAGACGACGGAGCTGTGCGAAGCTTCGACCGTTCACTGGATTTGGAGGAGTTCATGTCACTGTTCGACGTCTCCCCTGTACCACCTTCATTGTTAAGATTGTTAACATCGTCGGTATCGTTGAGCGGCTTGTGGGTGTTTGGATCGATGCCTTTCTGCTTCAGCTTCTTCTTGATGCATGAATTCCAGTAGTTCTTAATTTCATTGTCTGTCCTTCCGGCCAATTGTGACGCAATCTGCGACCATCTGAAGGCAGCAAATAAGAAGAATATACTCTTTAGTAGAATTGATGTTAATGCAGAACATGCAGAGCATAGATTTGAGTCTGACAGGCAGCAACACGTACTACGAACCGACCTGTTGCCCAAAACTGCATGGAGTTCGATGATGGCGTTCTCCTCCTGCTGCGAGAACGTCCCCCTCTTCAGGTCAGGCCTCAGATAATTTATCCACCTCAATCTGCAGCTCTTCCCGCACCTCTGCAGACCTGCAAACAAACCAAGATTCCACATCTCTAATTCTCTGAACTATACAGTATAATTCAGAAGAACTGTGCATGTCAATTCCTTTCCGGCATTGACAATTTCCGGTTCGCAGCAGAGAGTTCCAATTAATTAAGAAGTCAATGATGTAATCACCTGCTAACTTGGGGACAGAGCTCCAGCAGCCATGGCCATACTTGGTGATGTGCTTCCGGAGCTTCTCATCCTCCTCCGGAGACCAGAGGCCTTTCCGGAGCTTCTGCTTGTAGCAGCAAGAGTGCTTCCCCATGCCGAGTCCAATGCCGGCCGCCGCCGCTGATCAGATGGATTAGAACCAGAAAGAGGAGTCCTAACACAAGAAGATGAGCAAAGAATTTAGAGAAGGATGAGGAGATGGAGATGGAGAGGTCGTCATCTCATCTATGGAGTTGCCTCTTTTATGCTCTGTCCCGTTCCCCTGCACTACTTGCTAAGTTTACTTGTTGTGTGCTTGTCATCTTTTGAGCGAGGATGTGGTGAAACTGTGAGTGGCTTCTTCCATAACTATTAGATAAGCTGCTAAATTGGACATTAATTTAATGCTGTCCTCTTCCTCCAAATGACAAAGGTGGTGACAGTGGTGCTTGTGGGGGCGTTGCTCACTATTTGATCAGACTTTTGAGCTTTCTTCTCTCTAATGAAATTTGGAAAACTCTGATATATCATTACAGAAACTCGAATCATCGAAGTTAACATAATGTACTCGTACACTACGATTATGAGTCCGCATTTGCATTGTACTGCGCCGCAAGATCTGGAAAAGCAGATTGGGGAAGCCCCGGCAGCGGTATGATTGCCATGGATTTGGAGTTAAAGCTGACAGAGTCAAAAGCATAAGCATGCAAGTGCATGAGGTCACAATAAAGAAACAGAGTGTACTGTCACTGTGTGCATAGAAGATCTTGTTGTCAGAGGGGAACAGGAACTTTTAGGCAGAGATCGATCCCCCATGAAAGGTTGAAAGGTTGAAAGGCATTACATTGCATGCATGAATCCTTCTTCCTTGTCATTGGCTATTTCTCTCGATATCTTCTTTTTTTTTCTCTAACTTTTACCATCGAACTTGGATTTTGCAGGATGATATTTTCATGTTCCGTTGCTTGCTGGTGTTGCTGATTTTACTCATTGTGTTGTATGTCCAAATGAATCTTCAATTCGATTTCATTTTACTGTGTGATAGCAAGCCAATTAGATTTCTGAAACATGCGTGCATGCACAAATAGTGATTAGTAGAAGATCACAGAGAGAAAATGCAGAAAAATAAAGAACACACACAAATTTACTCAGATTCACTCTTTTGAGAGGGCTACGTTCTGCAAAGAGATTTCACTATATTCTTGTTTTTCGTTACAACCGCTCAACATCAAGTCTGAAATAAGAGCAATATATATGAGTCCAAAACCCTAATAAATAGTAAATCTTTTAATCTCCACCATACGGGTCAGCTTAAATAAAAGCCCAAACCCGTCGGGGGGCGGTGCCCTCCGAACCCCCCCCCTTTCCGCGCGTAGGGGTTAGATGCCGTTGGATAATACTCCAGTTCCCCTAAGCTCACGTGGGCGTGCCCGGTGTGAGAAACAAGAGGCCCTGAAGTATTCACCAACTCTAACACATACATGTGATGTGAGTCATTAGATCTGTAACACTTTTGATTCGACGATCCGAAGTACATATGATATATCTATTGAATTAAAATAATATCAATCTAAAGATTCAGAATATGTGCATGCACGATATAATTACAGAGATATTTTATATATACGAGAGATATATAGAGGCGTCCATCATTCTCTGAATTTTTTTAACGCTTTTAACATCTTGAAAATTTTCACCCCAAAAATATAAAAAATATTTTCAAAATTTAAACTCGAAATATTTCATATTAAAGTTTTAACTGAATCACACTATTGACACTGCATTGTCTGAATTTTATATTATATTGGAGATAACAGATGAATTATTTAACTTCTAATTTAAGTTATATATAATGTTGTGAGTAGTTATCTTAGCTCCGATGTATATATATAATTTTAGAAGTAGGTATATATTCTGATAATTTTTTATATGAAATAGTGAAATTTTTCTGCGATAATTATGGATGTAGAAAATTTATTTTTGAATTACAGTAAGTAATTTCATATATGATTATTATGATAATTAGGCAGCTAAGTTTAGATAGATTCAGCGTCATCAATGATTTGGAGCATGTGCTCCTCGGTAAGTTGAGGATTAAATTAATAAAAGGAAGAAGGAGAAAAGATCATTTAAGATTGGCACGCACCGGAAAAGTAGAGGAAGAAAAAGAGGAGGGAGAGAGAGAGAAAAAAAGAAGGAAGAATATATCAGTTTATTTATCACGTTTGTATTTTATTAATGAGATCATCATGGTGGCAGTGCTGCCGCTGAGCGTGCTGACCTTCTCTTTGCTTTGAGTGAATTAATTAAAAAAAACGACATCCAAAGATCGAATGGAGGGACCCCGGAAAGAGGGGGACCTTTCTAAATTTTCTTTTTAGTTATTAGAATAAGAAAAGATAAATTAAAAAATATAAGATATATAATAAACGTTTAAATTTAACTTTTCTTTAATCCATAAATTAAAAGAGTGCGAGACTTTTTTTTCATTATTTTTTCCTGTGTTACTGTTGTGCAACCAGCCAAGAATGATCCTTGCTGTTTCCAGCTTGTACTTGCCTATTTGGGACCTCTCCCCTCTTCCGATCACGACCTTCTCAGCCAACTATGCTGAAAAAAATAATTAAAATTTTTTTTCACCGTATAAAAATAAATTATATATCGATATATGGATATGACGGAAGTGTACTCTCCATATGAGATATGTGGTTAAAAAATAATTAAAAAAATATAAATTTTAAATAAATTATTTATTTTAATCGTATAATTTAAATTCAACGATCGATAATACAGAAAATATGATAATATATATATATATATATATATATATATATATATAACGACAATGTGAGGCTAGAAGCACAAATATTACTTTATTGACATATTTAGGTTGAATTTTTACTTTTTTATAAGTCACAAACTTGCATTTCCATTTTTTTATATATTTCATTAAAATAAGATGACCATTCGATAATTGTCACATTTATCATCGAATATTATTTCAACAGCTTACTATTTTCTAAATGATTAATTACATCTACATATTAATAATAATATAGCATAAGTTTTGATATATTTTAAATAATGTAAGAGTTGCATAAAACGATAAAATACCAACATTTAATATTTTATAATTTAAGTCTTCGTGATACACTTTTTATTTATTCATGTTGAATCAATATTTATCTTTTTAAAAAAATTATAATTATATGCTAAATGTAATACACACAAATTCACACTTCGTCACGTGGTAAAATATATATTTGGAGACGTTACGACGTTACTTCTTTGACTTAACTTTGATCGGAAGATTGATCAACAATATGCAAAAGGTAATAACTTTGAAACTAAAATTATATAATGACTCTAGCCAAATAGAATATTTTTTTACATCTGTTCAAAATAAAGGAAGACATTTAACTAATAAAACTCGATAAATACTAATTTGACTCAAGCTAGACTTCTATCGTATGCAAATCTTCATATCACGAACATCTGCATCATCAGTGTCATCGCCTATCATTATTATGGTCATCGTCTACAGGATTAAAAGTAGGGGAGACAATATTCTCATGAGCGATGAAGCTCAATATGTAAAGAAAATAATAAAAAATCATATATAATGACATGTAGTGCAATTAACATTAATATAATTATTTTTTCATAGACTACATATTTCACCTTCCATCTTTCTATTACTTCATTTTTTGTTGTAATAATATCAATAATCAATTCAATTGTAAGAACCTCAATTGAATTATTATGATACAATGTCTAATAGTTTCTATTCAGTAGGTTCAAGCGTAATTCAATACTTTATATAGGACCTATTGTCATTTCTCATTTTATGATTATCTCAAGTTATTCAATTAAAATAATTAATTAATTAGTGAGTATTTAATCATGAAGGTCATTGATTTTACTTTTGATACCCATGAAAGCTAACTGGGCCTAAAATTCAATGATCAATATAAGTTGTTATATAAGAGAATCTTTTAATCCACTACCTTCGAGAGACTCAATTTTTCTAGAAGGAACTAAAATTATCCCTAACAGTTTCAATTACTCCGGAAAGAATCTAATTATTCTTGGAGGAATCCAATTACCCCACGTATGAGGTCTCATTCATCGACAACTAAGTAATCCTCTTCATGTGCAATTCAATCACATGCAACAGTCCTTTTTAGTTCATATTATCTTGCAAATATAGGTTTTATATTTCATACAACAATTAATACATCACATATAACAATAATTCAATAATCAACTTTTCAACTAAAGGGAACACGGTCTGCGTCCACACGAACACAATCTGTTTCCTTACACGACACTGCTCGCATCAAGATCGAACACGATTAGTGTCGTTCGTTCAATACGGATTTCATAACTTTGTTCTGTGTCAATTAAGGTACGAACGCATTGGGGTAATACGACCAATAATCGGGCAAAATGATAGCATTTTCATTCAGCTTTGAACTGACCGATGACATGATCCGCGTTTGGGTGACGTGACCCGTCCAAATACGATGCACCGATTCCGAGGAACATGATCCATGTTAGAAAAATCACACTAACTGTTTCCTATGAGTTGTCAACCAGTTGTGCCATGGCTAGCGAACACGACCCATGTCAAGGGGCGACGAGGTCCGCGTTCTGTCTTCGATGTGATGGTGGCACGGTGGTACTGTCTTCTCATAGTTCGCATCAAGGGACGATGCGGCCCATATCTGGTCTAGTCGGGATCATGGGACACAACCTGCATCCGACGAACACGATCATTCCAAGTAGAGAGTGTGGCCCATTTTCTACTTGTCTCAGACATATGATAAGCATATTGTTTGATCTTCCTTAAATACATATATTGATCGTGTTGGTTGATCTTCCTCGAGTCTCTCGTGTCTCGATCTTCCCCTCTCTTTAGTCCTCAAGGGGGGAGCGAGAGAGAGATTTGGTGATGCTCGGGCTTAAGAGAGAAAATAATGTGATCCTCTCTTCGTTAACCATCTTTTCATAAGGTTTGCTAAATATAATCTTAATTAAAGTTAATTTAATCTCTTCTATCCTTTAATAATTAATTTGAATAGGTCTAAGAATATAGAATAATAATCTAACTTTAACTCTACTTATCTTTTTCCTATCTTAATTATATCACATTTTATCTTACCATATCTTTTCTTTTATTATTTTATTATTTATTTTGTATTCCCTAAAGCTGCTGCATGTTACACTAAATCTTTAATTAATTGAAAAAGATGATTATTTAGATGAAAAAAATAAAACTCATTTTGCAACTGGAAGTTTGTTATTTTATAATTTACCTTTTTTTCTGAAAACAGATGTTTTTTTTTCACTTCATTAAAAATCTTTATACAAGATTGAAAATAATATTCTCCTCTCCGGATAAATTTAAAATGTATATTATTCTTGCTAGAATTATTAATAATTTTCGTGCAATAAAGAATAATGGTTTCTTTGAATTAAATTATTAATAATTTTAACGTGCCACAAAAACGATCAATAAATGATGGTCCAAGCCGACTTTGAATTTGCAAGTGTAGAAATTTATATTGCTACACGTGTGACTATGTTGAAATGTTAAAAGTAAACCTCTAAAATTGGATCTCACATGATAAATTGGATGACGTGATTGTAATAAGAACATTTGAATTTTTTATAGCATGCAATTCAATTATATCGAGTTTAATTCATAACTTATGCGTTGTTTATTTTTTTATTCATCTTTTTATATTAATTTCATCGGATTTATACCCGTTAAAGATTGCATTTGAGAAGATAAAACTATTAATTTCTATCTTCAAATTAAATTAATTAGAACTCAATCTAACTTGTTACCATTATTGATAATCGAAATCATAACATCAGATCATTTTTTTCGAAAATTTCACGGCTGAAAAAAGTATTGAAATTAAAAATAATTTGAATGTCCCATCAAGATAATAATAATTTGAATGTAAGCGGCCAAATCTTGGTATAGATAAAAAATTATTAAATTAATTAAAATTATTTTCATTTACCTCTCTCGAATTATTGTAAAAATTTAAATTTAATGTCGATGTATAAAATCGAGCAAAAATAGGTTTTAACTTTATTCAATTGACCAATTTAAATCAATTTTTTAATATATAAATTATTATTTTAATTTTCTCATATTTCTTTATATTATTATTCATTTTTTCTCTCTCATCGTCGTGTATGCTCTCTCCTTTCTCTCCCATGCTCAAACTTCAATCTCTTCTCTCCGTTCTCACTATTCTCTCTCTCTCATGGCGAGCCCCCTTGCTCGTCTACGCGTGTAGACGAGTTGCCGAAAGTTGAGAGAGAGGTGAGAGCGGGAGAGTGTTATGAGCTCGGGAGAGCTGGGAGAGAAAACTAAGGAGTTCAAGGAAAGAACAAACACAATGGCAGGGGAAACATAGACAGAAGACAAAGAAGAAACAGAAGCAGAAGAAAGAAGCCAGGAAGAAATGGAATCAGCAGAAACAGCAGAAGAAACAGAAACAGAAGGAAGAAACCAAGAAGAAGGAGTAAATACGACAGAAGAGGTAGCGGAGAAGAAAGATGAAGAAATCGTCGTACGAGAAAGCGAAGGAAAAAGACGTCGGAGCAAACCAAAACGATTCGATAATTTTGTGATGTAAAACATGTATGAAAACGGACGATTTAGAAAAACGTGTAAAAATAATAAGTGAACCAAGAAGAAATCGAGAGAAGTCGGAGAGAAGTAAGGAGTATAAGTAGAAAAGAAAAAGGAAAAGGAGGACTTATCTGGTTAATAAGCAAATGAGGAGCGCCGGGAGCTCGAATCCCTTTTCCAGCATTTCCTTCTTCTTCTAGCGTCTTCTCTTCTTTTCCTTCCTTCCTTCCTAACGATCCTTCCTTCGTCGTCACCGTCGACCAGAGCTCATCGTCTTCCAGCTATCTACGGAGAACGACGTCGACGATCGCCGGAGGTAGCAGAGCTGGCGAGATCTGAGAGCTCAAGAACCTGCACAAAGGGGAAAGCGGAGTTAGATCCAACTGAAGAGAGAGAAAAATACTCATCTGCTTTTATATTTACGAGGGCGGAGTTGTCGAAGCTCTCCTCGGCGACTGTGTTCTGGGCTGCGGATGCTTGGGCTTAAACAGTAAAACGACTACAGTTC
>LTAE01013249.1:0-12842 GCA_001647135.1 Pontederia paniculata
CCCCCCCCCCTCTTGGTGCCATCTAGATCCTACAACCTTTGCTAATATCAATGTGTCGGATGAGGCAGCACAATGGATGTATCATCCCCTTTGTACACAAGAACATACTCTCCGTTTCGAATCACTATAATCTTCATACTAAGCATCACAGATAAGTCAATTTTGGTTGCTCCCCTTATTGCGCGTAACGTAGACAAGTCGGCCTTGCATCACTCGGCGATGGGGGTGAACATGCCACTTATGACAATAGGTCCTTTCTCGATCATTGCCAATCAAGAGATGTACTCTAGAAATATATATCCGATTAACCTTCTTCCCTTTCAAGAGTCCCCAAATCATGTATATTTTAGCTTCATGGACGTTAACTTCAGTGTTATATCTCCCAAACAAGGTGTTGGCTAGTACTTTCTGAAAATATCTGATAGTTGGGTTCTAAAAGGATGATGACTTCGCCTATCGGAGTACATATCGATTCTCTCCTGTAGTCCATTTCCGAATTTCAGAGCCTTTATAGCTAGGGTTTTTCTTTTGTACGGTCTCAGTAGGGATTCCATAGATTGCACAGAAACTCTAATAGAACTCTTGATTAAACAAGAGGAAGTTAAGGCTAAGATCATCTTCAGTGTCTGCAACATTCAAAGAACTCAAGAATTAAAAAATAACGTACACATAAGTAGTCCAGGAGTTCAAAGGACTGTCGATACCCATTTTCTTTAGTTGCCTAGTCATGTCGTCGAGCAGGCCAAGTGTCTTGAGGGCTTTGGTATCTAGGTATCATGTGGCGAGAATCTCCCTGGTGTCGAGCTTCTCGTATAACGAACGCTGTTGTTCATTGTGGAACTCGAGTTGAGCTAGGAATTCAAGTATATTGATGCCGCTAGGCTCGATCGCGTCAGTAGATGCTGGTTGTGACTCTTCGAAAGTGGGGAAGTCAAGTTGATCTTTACATTCGATCTCCTTATCATGCTCCTCTTCTGCATCCGCCGATTGTTCGGGTGTGATAACTGTATTGTCCTGTGGTTGCGAAGATGTGATGACAAGAGCTTCTGAGGGCGGTGCATCCTCTGGTGTTTCTTCTGTGGTGTTGGGTTGTGATTATGTTGGTTCCTCCAACTCGGGCGCTTCTTCTTGTACTTGTTCTGCTGTTGGTTGTTGAATGATGCTTAGGGTATGGACGATACTAAATTCAAGATAAGCACTCAGAACTTTGTACAACAAACATATAGAAGATGAAAATCAATTATTGAATATTCATATGGTTAGGGAAACTTAAGTTATGAATTCCCTTAATGGGTAACTCAACTATCTTATACTAAAAAGTTTAGAGAATACCTCTTAACGGATCTATCCTTAAGAAGAAAATACAAGATGCAATAAGTTGTCTCCCTAGACTATTAATCACCCTTAACGGTTGACCAAACGGACCACAAATGATAACGTACTTAATGGATCAGAATCGCAGGACATGAAGTGCAAATATGTTGACTACACTACACAGTTAATTATCAATAAAACAAATTCAGAAATCTCAGGCAATCATGTTCATAGAGAATCAATTCAACTAAAAGTATCAAAATATATACAAGTTCTACAATAGCAATACCATCAAAGAATAAAAAATAATATCAAAATTACTCAGAATAAGTTGTCTTAATTACAGCAAATATTTCGTCCCAACAAAGTTAAATGATGACAGGGAATTCACTCCCCATTTTTATATGCAAAGATGATACTTTTTCATGAAATTATGCATCATTTACATATATTGCCACACATTTTTACAACCTTTGCATCATTTGAAATTCCCTAGACATAAATACAAATTTTCACCCCAATGATCTTTTTTAGTAAAGATTTGAATGATTTATGCTTGATTTTTTTCCCTAGACATAAATACAAATTTTNTTCCCTAGACATAAATACAAATTTTCACCCCAATGATCTTTTTTAGTAAAGATTTGAATGATTTATGCTTGATTTTTTTCCCTAGACATAAATACAAATTTTCACCCCAATGATCTTTTTTAGTAAAGATTTGAATGATTTATGCTTGATTTTCTGCTGCAAGAATTTATCCAAGACCAAATGACATGTGTGTTGGAAACTTGACCTGGGGGTACCTGCGCGCCACTACATGCCAAACGCCACTAGATGACAAATATAAAACAAAATTTGCATATTCCTCTGCCATCTTTTGTGGTCCAAATGAGGAAGGTTCCTAGACAGCTTCCAGAGAATATTGACAGGGTTATGCAAATGACAAGTCACATCTAATGATTGAAAAAAGAAAGAGGATAAAAGGGCAAAAAGGAGGAGAAAGGATTCTCATTTCCGAAAAGGATGGAGCCACCATTGGAGAGGGTTTGAAGGTTTTACCAACTGAGGAGAGATCCAAAGTTGACATATTTCATATGGTTTATTTCAGATTTCAGTATGGGGGTCCCATGCTGTGATCTGAGAGGCGACATCGAGTGGAGCCGCCATTGCTGAAAAAAGGAAGAACCAGAGCTGAAAAAGGGAGGTTTTCGTGCTGAGATTTGAGGAGTATCATTGGTTTATGCTTTGTGATTCTTACTTGTATTAATCTCCAATGATGAACTCTTGTATCAGGTTTGTAATGTGTTTGATGGCTGTTAGAAGATTTAAGAAGGAGTTGTTCAACATCTTCTCGACATCCAGAGGAGTAATCTCTTGTTCCATACTTTGTTGGGACGAATCCTTTTTGTAATCAAGATAATTTATTCTGAATCTTTTCTATGTTAATTGTATTCATTGGTATTATTGCTACTCTAGAATTTATATATCTTTTGAGTCTTTTAGTTGAATTAATTCTTCATGAACATGTTTGCCTGATTTCTGAGTTTGAATAATTGATCATTAACTGTGTAGTGTGGTCAATATCTTTGCAATTCGTGTCCAACGATTCTGATCTGTTAAGGATGTTGTCGTTTGTGGTCTGTTAGGTCAATCCGTTAAGGATAGTTTAATAGTCTAGGAAAATAACTTACTACGTCTTATGTTATTTTCCTGAGGATAGACCCGTTAAGGAGTATTTTCTGAATTGCTTGATACAAAATAGTTGAGTTCTCTGTTAAGAAAATTCATAACTTAGGTTTGCCTAAACATCTGAAAATTCAATAGTAATTTTTATCTCATATTTGATTGATGTGCAAGTTTTCGAAGTATTCATCTTAAATTTAGTATTGGCCCTAGTCATCTCCTATATTATTACTAATATTACTTATATTTATATATTATTAGTTTTCTAAACATAAATTCTGAAGTCAATATTATCTCCTATTAGTCCAGAAATTTGATTAAGTAGTTATATAATTCCTCGTGAATTCGACACTCTACACTATCACTTTATTACTTGAACGACTAGTGCACTTACTAACATTTGATTTGTCGTGTTCGCATTTTTCATATCAAATAAACTATCAAAGTCTAATAGTAAATTATAAAATGGACGAGAATTGAATCACGATATGATTTTAAAAGGACTATTGATAATAAGATGAGGATCATATTATGTTACATTTGTGAATTTGAAAATTATATTTTTAAAAGTGATTGACTTACTAAAATACATTAAAATTGAAGGCTCCTATGCGAAAAAAAGGTGAAACAATCTTTTCTTTTTACGAGAGTATATCTGTTTCTTTTTATTTGGTAATTTATCCGCCATGTGGCATACATTCGTCCCACACCATGTCAAATAATCGCATTCTTTCCATATGTTACGTGTTCATCTACCCTCTCCATATCAAACCAATCTCAAAATCCTTTATTTAAACTTTTTTTCTCGTTTTTTTTTCTTTCAAGGCATCTATTTTTCTTCTCAAACAATTCAAGGTATTTCTGTATTGTATTATGTTTTCTCCTACAATGATATTTGTAAAATCAAATTAGTTTACAAATTTTCTCAAGTAATAGAAATCAGTTTTCTTCTTTGTTTCTTTCCTATTTAATGCAACTTATTACTAATTTATATTTTTTCTTTTACAAAAATATATTAAGCTTTTATCCAAAACTCAAGATATTCCTGATACAAGTTTTAATTCATAATAAATCAATATTATTTTTTCATCAAATTATATATCATGAATATTATATTTTCTCGACATATACTTGTTTGTTTAATTTTATACTTTTATCTTTTGTTGTAGGCATTTTATTAATATACATTGAGAATGAATATATTTTTTTTCAGTTCATTATGGTGTAGAATTATTTTAAGCGAAGATCATCTATATAAAAAAAAACTACTTCTTCATGGCGAAAGAAGTAAAATAAAAATATATTGTAAAAATACTTTGAATGATAAATCGTAATATTTAAGATAAAGTCGAAATTTCTAACTTATTGAAGTAAACGAAAGCGTCAACCCGTAAGGAATGGGTTTGTTTGCACTCGCGTGCTACTTTTCTTATTTTAGTCATCAACGTGGAACGACAAACGGAAATCTCTCATACTCACATAGGAAGAATGTCCAACTTTCATACTACTGAAGCGTTTGTATCTTTTATGATATTTCTTTCGGTAGGAATATGATTGGATGTGACTTTGACGTTTCCCAATCATAATAAGAACGAACCGAACGTGTAAATTAAATTGAAGAAATAGGAGATTAGATTAATCTTTTTTAGGAGCAAATTAGTTTTTGTTAGCATGGGTGTGAGGTGACTGTCCAACGACGTAAACAATTTATATAACTTGACTGGTTTATAAAAGCATACACTCCCTATTTATCACCTATACTTTAATTTGAATGTCTCCTACGCATTAATAATCAATCCTTGGACGCCAATTGGCTTATAAAAGCATAATCATACTTCTTCAATTTACATATCTCCTACTTGAACGCCAGTTGACGAGCTGATGAAGGTGGTGTCATGGAGTCCCTCTTCCTCTCTGGTGCACGTCTTCATCCTCTCAATGTCCCTTGCAGCAGTCATGTGCTGCTCGGCTGCCGCCGGAGTTTCTGATGGGCAAACTCTCCTGTCCATCAAGTCAATCGTCTCTGATCCCAACGGCGCCTTGTCGTCCTGGAACAGCTCGCATCACTACTGCAAGTGGTATGGCGTCACCTGCGGCGGGCGAAAGCACCCGGACAGGGTACGGAAGCTGATCCTAGACTCAGCCGGCCTCTCTGGTGAGATACCACTGCAGATCGCCAACCTCACCTTCCTCCGGGTCCTCATGCTCCCCTTTAACGCCTTCCGAGGCCGCATTCCGCCGGAGCTCGGCAAGCTGTCCAGGCTCGAGTACTTGGACCTGTGGAGCAACAATCTCAATGGGGATATACCCGTCGCTCTGACACAATGTTCGAAGCTTTGGTTTCTTCAACTGGGTAATAACTCCCTCACAGGAGCGATCCCGAAGGATATTGGCCTGTTAAATGAGATGCAGATACTCAACCTTGCAAGGAGCAACCTCATTGGCAGCATTCCGGTTTCCATAGGCAACATGACAGGTCTCAAGGTGCTTCAACTTGCTTTTAACCAGCTACAAGGAAGCATACCCGAGACAATTGGTAAGTTGTCAAGCTTGACAACGATTCACTTGTCTAACAACCTGTTAACAGGCAGCATTCCTTCCTCTCTCTTCAATATATCTTCACTCAGCAAGCTGGCAATGGCGAATAATTCTTTGGAGGGAAATCTTCCTGCAGATATGTTTGATGCCCTTCCAAACATTATATATGCACTTTTCTATAATAACAATTTTCACGGGAGGATTCCTCCATCCTTGATCAATGCATCCACGCTGCAGGACTTCGAGATCTCCAGCTGTTTCTTTAGTGGAACAGTGCCCTCAAATCTAGGAAATCTGCGTAGTCTCTCGTTCATGACCCTGGATAACAACCAACTTGAAGCCAGCAAGAGCAGCGACTGGGAGTTCCTCACCTCACTGACAAATTGCACCAATCTGGAAGCCTTATCTTTGGCTGAAAACATGCTTGGAGGCTCACTGCCAGCCTCTATATCTAATATGTCCTCCAATTTACAGATCTTATCTTTTGGGAGGAACCACATCAATGGTGTCATTCCATCTGGAATTGGAAACCTCCTGAATCTTACTGCATTAGATTTGAGTGATAACCAGCTCAGCGGTGTCATCCCTGAAACCATCGGCGCCCTTGCAAACCTGAAACTATTGGAACTACAAGGTAACAACCTCTCAGGCCAAATTCCATATTCTATTGGCAACTTAACCGACCTTAATACCCTGTACTTGCAAATGAATAACATCACGGGAAGCATGCCTGAGACTATTGGGAGTTGCAAAAGCTTGCAGGCGTTGGATGTGTCCCATAATAAGATCACTGGTGCCATTCCCAAAGGGCTCCTAAGTCTTCCTTCATTGTCCAGAGAACTTTTTCTATCCAACAACCTCTTCAATGGACCCCTACCAATGGAAGTTGGCAATCTGAGAGGTCTCAACAACTTTGATGTTTCATATAACAAGCTTTCAGGTGAGATACCTGGCACAATTGCTTCTTGTCTGAGTTTGGAATACCTGTATCTACAACACAATAACTTACAAGGGACCATTCCTCCGGCCCTGAATGATCTGAAAGGTCTTCGGGTGCTCGATGTTTCCAGTAACAATTTGTCTGGTCACATTCCAGAGTTCCTGGCAAAGCTGAATGGTTTGCAAAATCTAAACCTCTCGTTCAATGAATTTGAGGGTGAAGTGCCAGGTGATGGCATTTTTAGAAACACTAGCACAATCGATCTCGTGGGAAACAAAAAGCTGTGTGGTGGTAGTCCAGCGTTTCATTTGCCTTCATGTTACATGCTACCTAAAAGATGGCAGCATCATTCATTTGCCATCAAGGTACTGGTTCCAATTCTTAGTGGTGCAGTGATACTAATCATAATCTCCATCATATATATTTCTCTGCGCAGAATGAAGAAACTAGAACAAAATTCGTCTGCTTTGTCCGTTATTTCTGACAAATTTGCGAGAGTCTCTTACAGCGAGCTCGTAAGAGCTACTGATGGGTTTTTGGCATCTAATCTTATTGGAAAAGGAAGCTTCGGATCAGTGTATAAGGGAATCTTAAGTGAAAGTATTGTTGCTGTTAAGGTCTTAGACCTGCAACGAATTGGAGCTTCAGAGAGCTTCATGGCTGAATGCGAAGTCTTGAGAAGCACTCGGCATCGGAATCTTGTTCAGATCATCACTGCATGTGCGAGTATAGATTATAGTGGCAATGAATTTAAAGCTTTAGTACTGAAGTACATGCCAAATGGGAGTCTAGAGAATTGGCTGCATCAAGCAGGGCCTGAGACTCCTGCGAGCTTAAGCCTTATTCAGAGGTTGAATATCACAATCGATGTGGCTCTCGCCCTGGATTATCTTCATTATCATGGTCCTGTGCCAGTCGTTCATTGTGATGTGAAACCTAGCAATGTTTTACTTGATGAGAACATGAATGCACATTTGAGTGACTTCGGAATTGCAAGGTTTCTCCAGGAGAAAAGTTCAACGAGTGGCAACTTCTCAGAATCTTTAGCTATAAGAGGAACTGTTGGATATGTTGCTCCAGGTAAGTCATAGTTGTATGTCCTTGTTATGATTTACCTTTACATAATTGTATATTCTTTTCTTTCTGATTCTCTAAATGACAGATAACTGAGAAAGAGCTACTTGGATTTTTCACAGTTGGCCCATACATTTGATCAACATATTCTGACTCTTGTATGTCAATATATTTCAGAATATGGAATCGGTGGTCAAATCTCTACCAGCGGAGATGTTTACAGCTACGGAATTCTTTTGCTAGAACTGTTTACAGGAAGGAAAGCAACTGATGACATGTTTAAAGATGGAGAAAGCCTTCATAACTATGTGAAGATGACCCCTCCGGCAGAGGTGCATGACATTGTGGAGCCACATATGTTATTGATGGAGGACGACAATGAAGCACAACTAAGTGAACAAGATGTAAACAATTACTTGGCAACAGTACGTGAATCCATTATTTCAGTTCTTCACATAGGACTTGCTTGCTCCATGGAAGATCCGAGGGATCGAATGGCGATGTCAGAGGTCATCAAACAACTTCATGGAATCAGGAATATGCTTCTTAGGCCTCGCCCTCATTTTCGCACGAGATGATAGAGCCACAGTTGAAACCTTATTTGGAAATTCCTTTGTTTCTATTTCTGAAGTTTCATTATTTTCTCCTTTTAGTGAGACAAATTGCAATGATGGGAAATGAATTATTTTGTTTTTGATACCTGAATGGTTGAATCTATATACATATCTTTGTCATAGAAAAAAAATGTTCCTTTTGTCAGTATTATCATTTGAGAGGTTCATCACATGTATAATTCTAAATTCCAAATACTTTTTTTATTTTTTTATATCTCTATGACAATCGTATATATATTTCCTTATGATCCTCTTAACTTTGAATTTGATTTCTTAAGTTTTGCCATTATATGATTCTACAATAATTCTAAATTGTATACAGTGCGATGTATGTATGGATCTAGTTTTGCACTTTAATTCCCTACTTCGAAGCACGTTTCAATTAAATTGATTAATATTTCTGTTTGTTTATTTAGCCATCCTTATTTTTGCACGTACATGTGAATTGTGTCTTCTAAAAAAATATATCACCCAAAAAAATATGTTTGTAACTGTTGTCTTATTCTATGTTAAGCAATATGCATGTTTTTTTTCCTTTTTCTTATAGATTTTCTCTCAATTATTTTTCATTTTTAACGTTTTAATTTGACTTTTTTATTGAACATGGGACATAGGAAAATCATATTTTGTATTATCACCAACACTATATTTCCTAGAAAACAAAATTTCGTCCAAGCGATCATTCGAACAACTTTTATATTTTCTCAGTCTGGTACTTTGGCTGAGGCCCTTTTTCACGGGGCAAATAAAAGAATTTAAAAAAAATGTTTAACGATTTAACTAAATCATCTTGGTATTTAATAAAATAATTTTATTATTAATATTTAATGATTAACTAGAGATTCATAATAAATTAATTTAAAAAACTTTCAGTATATAAAATTTAGACGTCCAAATTTTTATTCCAAATTTATCCTTAAATTATAATATCTTCTTTCTATATTTTTTATATATTTTTTTTTTAAAAAATCTCAATTAAAATGTGAACCTAAAAAAATAATTTTTTTGTTGAAAATAGTGTGAGCATAACAAATTTTAACTCGAAACAAGCTATTATTACATTGCAATAAAAAAATTTAAATACATATAATATTAAAAATTAAGTAATTTGTCATTTTATATCTATTTATGTGATTTTATACTCATAAATTAAATTGATCGTCATATTTATCAAAATACTTATTGACTCCTTAATCTAATATTTAAAGATTAATAATCTTTTTTTAAAAGATTTTAAAATTGCATTAAACTTTGAAAGAATATTTTAAATTAGATGTGCTACCAACAATCCTAAAAGCTTAAGCCGATAGAAAGGGCGGACAACTAAAGGAGGAAATTAATTTTTAATACGAGCAACGTCGAGGTACAAACTTGGGACCTCTGGCTCTGATACCATGTTAAATTTGATGTGCTACCAATAATTCTAAAAGCTTAAGCCGATAGGAAGAGCAACATCTTTATATTTATATTCTTAACACTCCCTCTCACATGTGGACCTGACAACTTTGGTCTAGTCCAAAGCCCAACACGTGGACAACTAAGGGAGAAAATTAATTTTTAATAGAGCAACGCCGAGGTTTGAACTTGGCTCATATACCATGTCAAATTAGATGTGCTACCAACAATCCTAAAAACTTAAGCCGATAGGAAGAGCAACATCTTTATATTTATATTCTTAACAGAATATTAAGAGCATTTTCTTTTCGGTAATATTTATACATTACTGATAATATGAACTTAAAATTACTTGAGTCACTAGATTGCCCTGTTTACTTAATAATAATATGTAGAAAATCTAAATTGTCTAGCAATGAAAACTATCTATAAAATAACAAACTAGATTACTTAAGAGAAGGATGTCTATCCAGATTATCACCTAAGTTATATCTTATTTATATTTAATTTTCGTATTTATCCTTTTAAATATTTCATAAATAAATATAACACAATAAATAAATCATCATATAATAATAACAACATAAATAATAATGATAATAATAATAATAATAATAATAATAATAATAATAATAGTAATAATAATAATAATAAATTAATGGGTATAATAATATGATATATAATGTTTATATAATATTATATTATTATATTTGTATTATGAATAAAAATGTAGCACTAGGTATTAATTATAAATATTATTAATTAAACTAACATTTTTGTTAATTATTATTAATTATAATTATTATTTTATTTTTAAGGTATTAATTTGTGAGTTTATAATCTAACTTGATACATTTCAATTCAATAATACATAATTTTTAACTTAATACTATTTATAAAGAATATTTTGGTAAAATAAAATATATTTTATTTAGTAATCATTTATATAAGTAAACATGACAATTTGAATATCACTTGTATTACTTATATACAATAAACAGGATAAATTCATTATTGATAATTTAATAGGTGATAATCTTTTAGGTAATGTTGAGAGTTAATGTAGTAAATGTTTTCTTAGTACAAAATTTGAAAAGGGCGTTGAGGGGGTTTCCTTCTCCCACAAAAAAATGTTATCTAAATGTTTACTAAGATTTGCTAACAGATCAACAACATCATTTGCTTGTCACGAGATATATGCGCCTCAAAAAATACAAAATTAATCAGATATCTAACATTATATGTAACACCATGGACCAACACGGCCCGTGTTGGCACAACACAGCCCGTGTTGGGAGATTGCCAACTGGTAGTCCAAGTTTAATAAAAATAATAATATTTTAATCAATTTAATTTTGAGATTTAAATTCAAATTAGTTAAATATGAGAATTGTTTAATTAAGTTTAAATCTTAGAATTCAAATTCAAACTAGAATTTAATTTAAATTGTGAAACACCAGGTGCTTAGGAAAGGTTTCACAATAGTTTGAATTCAAATTCAAATTTAAACCCTCATCTTATAAATAAGACTATTGAGAGAGCTCTCACAATTTTACTTTATCTCCCAAAGCCCCAAGTTCTCTCCTTCTCTCCTCTCCCACCAGGTGCTTAGGGAAGGTTTCTCTCTCCTGGGGTTTTCCTCTCTCTCTCTCTTTTTCTTTCCTTCTCTCATCCTAGAACTATGTCCAACTATTAGGAGAACATGAAAGAGACCAGAAGCAGTAGAGGAGATCAAGAGGACGCAGTTGAAGACCAAGAACAAACCTACAAGATTTTGTATGTAAACATGCAGATCCTAATAGATATGTTGATATGATTTATAATTTGCATGTTATGGTTCATGCTAGATATAATAGTTTAAGATGTGTAATTAAGTTATTTGATCCCTATTCAAATGCCTTGATGAATAAAATATTCGGTTATTAATATTTTATGTGTAATAATGAACATGGCGGCGGAACATGGACCACGTCTTCTCCATGACATGGTCTGCGTCCACCTTGGACAAGGACCGCGTCCCTGAGATGAGCATGATATGCCAGGACACGGACTGAGTTCTCCTTCAACACAGTCGTGTTCTCGGCATGAACCTTAGCACCAACCCATTTCGATGGACATAGCCAGTTGTTGAACACAGCTTATTTCATCCTGATGTAAGGCACATGATCAGATTTATATGTTTAATAATAGATTAAAGATGTGTAACACAACCCACTTTGACCGAACATGGTTTGCATCGGCAGAAGAGGATGAATAGTAACCCTAATGACACGATCGTGTAAACAGACCGAATTGATGACACGGTCGCGTTGCCCAAAAGCGTTGATTATTTTATTAAGAAAATAGATGACGACGCACCGTATCGGAGAATGGACATGGCCAGAAAATGACGTGTGTCCTAAGAGGTTTATTTTAATATGAAGATAATAAAATGATGTAAAAGGACCATGTCTTCACTCGACACGGCCCGCGTCGACTCGCCGAAATGGCCAGTCGATGATACTGTAATCAGCACCAAACACGGCCCATGTCCGTGTCGAACACGACCTATGTCGTCTTTGCTGAGTTTTACTAATGATGCATAATTGATTAGTTTATTTCCAATGTTGAGGATTAATTATATGAATAAAATAAGGGTCAACCATGCTTCACCTAAATTAAAAGTTGAGGTCGCCAGATATTGATTAAGTTTTGAGAATGTAGTGATGTTAAAGATAAGACAGTAGGACAACTTCCACCCAGTTCTTGTTGCTTGACTTCTCCTCGTCCTGCAATGAAAGGATTTCTCGAGTATCCTATGTGTTGAATCTAGGATCTTGAGAATGTTTTGATGATCCAAAATTTGTAAAGGTGCTTAGTTTGAACTGATGAACTTGTTGAACTGAATTCTGTAACAGGTTGATTCAAGTTCAGAAGTTGTTTTAGGTCGACCAAAGCTAAAAGAATGGACAACCTACGCACATGGAAGACATCTCATAAGAAGCATATATATGTGTGCAGCGGTCGTCCTTAGGATATAAAGAGGTCGATCGATAATGAAGGAGGATGAATGAGAAGAGGGATCAGGAGTTGATCGGTCGACCAGAGATAGAGGAAGGACGACCGGAGTAAGAGGCTTAACTGGAGAGGTCGCCCGATGATGTAGAACAGGCGACCGAAGGCAACATCTCTTTTACAAAGAAGGAGATCGGGTGGTCCTAGGAGAAATGGACGCCCAGAGAAGACTTAGTCAAAGAAGGAGTCTTGGTTAAGCAGAGGGGAGGTCGTCCGAGGTTGAAGAG
>LTAE01013250.1:0-12841 GCA_001647135.1 Pontederia paniculata
GTGATATACCATTTATATACAGGAAAAAAAGATAGATAAATCTATCTAGAATCTCAATACCTACTTTTTTTTAATTCTTCTCCCATTAAATGTGACAATTAATTAAGCTATAAATGATAAAGATCTTTTGGTCATTTACCTCCTCAAATAACTACTTAGCATAATTTGAATAATAATGGTATTAGTATGTATACATTTTTTTTTATTTTTTCTATCAATTCTCTCATTTAATTCATCTAATTATTTTCCTTTAATAGCATTTCCTTCCATTTTATATATTTTTTTTTCTAAATAGAAAGCAAACTGGTTTTTGATGGGTTAACCGATTCATCATTTTTTTTTCGGTTCAGCTCAATTTTATTCGATCTGAATGCCTTTCCATTTTTGGACTGAAAGTGGATAGGATCAAGCATCAATTCGCAGTTGAACTAGTCAGACCAGATAATCCGATCCGATTTTAATAACATTAAGTGAAATAGTGGATGGCTGGAATCATGATGTGGAGGACACATATTTATAGGTTTCTTACATTGGCTAGAGGTCAAAATTGTTACCTTGCTTGATGATAATTTATTGTTATTAAATGATTCAATTATCACTTATTTTTATAAATTCTAAATTAATATCATCTTGTTATATACCATTTATAAACAAAAGAAAAAGATAGATAAATCTATCTATAATCCGTAGACCTACCTTTTCTAATTCCTCTCCCATTATATGTGACAATTAAAGATCTTTTGGTTATTTACCTCCTCAATATCAAATACTTATCATAATTTGAATAATCAAGGTATTAGTATGTATACATTTTTTTCTATCAATTCTCCTCGTTTATTGCATCTAAATATTTTCTTTTTATAGCATTTTTCCTTCCATTTTATAATAATTCTTTTATAGCATTTTCCTTCCTTTTAATTTCATCTATCAATTCTTTTTTTTCAGTTCGACCATATTTTGTCTGGTTTGAATGCCTTTCCATTTTGGGACTGAAACTGGACAGGACCAAGCACTGATTCGCGGTTGAACTGGTCGGACCAACTAGTCCGGGCCAATTTTAATAACATTGAGTGGAACAATACCTGCTTAACTTATTGGACTCTACTTGCTTGTTGTGGGATTGACTTGAACATTGACTCGGGTCAACCTAATCTTAGGAGGTGTTAACAAATTTACTTTTGCATAAGTAAGATTTTCAGTTCAATAATTTTTATAAGACTTTGAGTTGATTTATGTACGTAACATTCCCAAAAGCACATTCCTTCACGTGATAGAGTGCCCTCTTAGAGACGTTATGATAGTATATACTTTGACTCTATGGTTGACTATTTGACCAAATAACAAAATGCGAAAGAAATAAAAACATACATATTTTCATAAAGTAAATATGAAAATCTTACATCAATATAAAAATGACTAAATTATTACAACTCAATGAAAAAGAACTAAAAGGGGGATATCATGACTAAGGACCACTAATCATGTGCACAAAGAATCATCATGAACATTAGCCGCTGCACATGTCACCAGCCAGTACATCACTGCAAATCACTCACCTATAGGAACCAAAATAGGGGACACAATTTTCCCGTGAGCCATAACGCCCAATATATAAGGCAACATAGATAAAACTTTTCATGATAAAATAAAATCTTAGAAATAAGCTAAGATATAGTAAACAATTAACTATTGTCATATTAATTATCATGCATCATCAATCAAACTTTCTTTCTTTCATCGTCTTTACTTCATAAGTCATCGTCTTTCATCATTCATCAATCATCTAATGCAATATTTAGACAAAGCGATTATATTATTAATTTTAACTTATCTCATTAATGACTTTGAGGCGACCTTAAAAGGCTCATGCGTCTTGGAGGTCTCTCCAATAGGTCAATGAGGGTGCACAAGCTATGATTCATAAGGATGTTCGAGAAATTCTTTTGTCACGGCGGGGAGAAAGCCAAGTAACATAAAATGGGTAGCAGTTGTTATATTAGTCATATCTTTAATAACACTATCACTCTCAAACATTCAATATCCTCATCATTTAACTTAGAGAAGCATGATTGGCCCTTATCTTGTGCACATATTGGTCCTTAATATTTAAGGAAACTATTCATCTACATAATTTAATAAATAAAATAAATGGATCATGTTCTTCAGCTGACAGGAATCGTGTCAAATATGAACACATATTGTATTTGATTCTATTTGTCGGCTGGGCAGGCTGGAAGGCAACGTCTTCTCCCGCTCCTTCCCGGTCGAGGGGAGATCGATCGCTCAAGATCTTTGGCCTTCACCCGCGATTTTCAATCCAATCGTAGATATTATGCCTGTCATACCTCTCTTCTTTGCCTCTAAAGAAGCCCGAGCACAAGGGGTACCTTGTCTGGAGAGGTCGATAGATAGGATGCTCGATTCCGAATCGAATCTCTTTAGAAAGAAGATCTTGAGAGAGAAAGGATCAAAGACCTCGTTCCCTTAACCAAGCCACTGCCTATGAGTCGCCGGCTCATTCTTAGTCATCTCGTTCGCTAATCGAAATAATTTGCCGACACATGGCCGTGTCAAGATGTGACACGGTCTATGTTCGTTCAAAATATTAACATATTAAACTTCTTCAATGCAGAATGCATTCGTTGGTCATGTCCAATCTCTGACATGGGTCATGTTGAAATTCATTTTCATTCTTTAATTAAACACGATCGGCGTGTTAGGGCAATGTGATCTATGTTTGGTTCCATCCTGGATCGTTTCCCACGACCCATAATCATCTAGGATTTTCCTTCTTTCTTCTTTGGTCGACTACATGTCCGATCCGATGCAAGTTGTGTTCCATTTATTCTTCAATTGCTCTATTTATTTGACTTGGGACGTGTATCCTACGTCAGAATGACGCAAGCCATGTTCGGTATATACATGTGGTGTTTGGCGGCACTAGGGTTTCACCGATGAGCGTGGGCCATGTCCAAGGAGGGTTCGGATCGTGTGTTATTCGTCTTTTAAATATTTGATTTTTTAATTCGGGACACATGCTCAGCATCATGGGCAACGTGGGTCGTGTCCTATACTTTGAAAGTCATGTTTGACGATTGACGGCATTAAGGTTTCCTCCCTAGTAGATGTGGGTCGTGTATGAGGGGACATAGTCTGTGTTCTTTGCCCAAACCAAGATTATATTAATTTGTACATCCAATTATTGTACAAAAAATATTATATAATTTTGGCCGAATTAAACTAATTGTCCAGGAAACTAAACTTGGATTAAAGAGCATGATAATCTTCATAAACTATCTATATCTAACATAAAACCTAGTATGCAATTATTTTATCATGAAAAGGCTACCTACTGGATCTGCCTACTGATGCAAGGCGTGCGTTAGGGTAGAAAATGGCCTTGGGCTTCAAAAACAAATTGGGTGTGAAAATAGGGTCAAGTTCAATAAAATTTACTTCGCTTCAAATTCTAAAATTTATAAAACCTTGCACACTCCTCTTACCGCAAGTATACGGTAATCGTCGAGTACTTCAGGTATCAATCCAAAGGGGAAACTTTGTTTTCGTACTTCTGCTCCCACTTTTCCTTGGGTAAGCCCAGATCGAGGCTTGCTATTGGAGAGGCAAGTCCGATCCTAGAAAGATTGAGGAATGATTAATCGAAAGCAAAATTGAGTTTTTGGAATTAAAAGAGATAGATATAATGATGGGAGGATATCATAACCTGGGGTTCACCTCTGAATCCAATCTACTCGCTCTTTGACGTGTCAACATAAAAAGTAGCCAAGGCCCTTGAACCATGGGTCAAGGCAATCCTGCTCTCGTAGTAATCACTCTACTCTTCATCTTTCTGCTCTCGCGATGAAGGCTCAGGGCTTGACCAAGCACGATCTGGCCATAATTTCTCTCTCTCTAGGAGGAGAGCTAACCATCTTGATTACCGATAAAAGATCTGAGTCTTGAAGCCTAAGTTCTAGCAAACACTAACCTCCTTTCCAAAGGAGATCTAAGGAATCAGTTAGAGTATTCCCTTAAGTCGGAGCATAACCTCGCTCTCGCGGTGGTCACATAATCAGCAAGCTCCCACTCTCGTGGTGTATGCTTGCGGGCCGACTAAGAGATTAGTTCTCCAAGTTAATAGCAAGCCCCTCTCAGGGTTTATTCGCTCCAGGTCAGGCTTCATGGGAAGTGGTCGACTCACACCTAACCCCTAATCCAGAAGGCAAGTCCTGGACTAAGATTCTCCCAAACTTCATCATTAGTATCTCGGCTCATGGTGTGAAGGTGGCAACACTATAAGGCCATTGCGGACAATGTGCACTTGGGAGAAATTAGGCGAACAAACAAGAGAACTACAAGAACATAAAAAAATCATGAATCATCTATGAATTCAGAATGCGAGAACAAGTAGGCTATTATCATGAAAATAAATGAGTCAAGCAAGATAGATTAGAAACATAGGATTCCTCGGGATTCCGGCACTAGAAGTTTAGCCGGACATCCTCGGGTTAAGATACATAAGTCTAAAACATAAGATGACCAACATAGTTTCTGTTGAAAAGTAAAAGTAAAGCACAAAAGAGAAAAGTAATTTCGGTCTGTGTCCTCTCCCCCTCTTTGCATCTGGTGTTCTTCTCCTTTTAAACTCATTCGTTTCCTTGTGGTCCAAGTCGAATGCTAACAGAATTAACTCCCGAGATTTGTTAGGTAGTTACGACTGGTGATATCAATAGAATCTCCAAAATTTCCTAACTAACCTTATCTGCACAAAAAAGAAAGATATTCGTGATTTAACTAATCAGGTGTTTTATCATTTAAGGTGTATAAAACAGAAAATATAGCTATGATTTCTCTCAAAACATGCCATAATACCAGAATTCAAATATTGATATGCTAGATCTTTTAAATATGGAAATGAATATAAATCAAGCAGAGATTTTCCAAAAATAGAGATTTAGATGAGAGATAGAGCTTGCATTTTGGATATATATTTTCTTGTCATCACCTATATATATGCCTAATATGTAGGATTCATCTCTCACGCTCTACTAATCATCTTCCTCGCGTTATCGATCTCCTTCACGTTCTCATAATAAAATTTTGGCATATTTCAGGAGAGAGATTAAGCTACATGAGAGGGAGATCTAAATTTTTACCTCTTCACCTTGGGGAGAGATATACATGATAACTAGGGCTTTGAGAAAGAGAATAAAATATACCTTAAGGGATCTATTTATAGTGGCTTGGTAGGGTGTTCTCCAACTTTAAATCAAACTAAAGTGTACCTATCTAACTTAATTTCGAAATTATTTTGATTAAAATATTCTTATTTATTTAAACTTTGTATTTGAATATCTATGGACCACAACACAACCAGTATGTATTGAGCTTTGTTCTAATTAATATTATGGACAGTAATGTTTCCACAAGAAAGCTACTAGAAATACGTAATTAATCGACCTTCACATATAAAGTCGTCGCTAATTGAAAACTAATTAATAACATCTCATTCATGTGAACAACTAATCCTAGGTTTACAATAGAGCTTAGTCTATTTAATTAGTTCATGGTGACCTCTTCATTATGGAATCATGTGCAACATGATGATGTGAACTCCTCTTATAAATATAAAAAATAGTACAACATGCAAATAAAACAATCATGATATACAAAAGAAGTGGTTGATGAGATTTACACTGCAATTTATCTAATCATGTATTTTAGATTAGTGACAATTTAAGAAAAAAAGATGGAATAAAAGATAATTCAAACTTGCATTGACACTTAAAAATTAAGTTAATAATAATGAACACAATACTATATGGTTCATGCAAGTGGCATGCACATGTGTTCTTCCTTGTAAGACAAAGCAAGTTATTATGCACCAACGAACAAGGCATCGATCGCATAGTTACCATGGAAAGAGAAAACAAGCAAGAGAACACTGTCCACCACATCAGCCATCTCCATCCCTTGGAGCTCGCCATTAATGTCCAGAGAGATCAACATGGCCATCCATCTTGCCATGCTTGCAGGCTGCCCTGCAAGGAGGAATCCGCTTACGAGTGCAGGGAGTGCACCTACGTCCTCCATGTCTCCTGCGCCCGCCTGCCCAAGACCCTGCGCCACGCCTCTCACCCTTCCCACGCCCTCAAGCTCCATCTCTTACCTCCGTACCCGGACGGCCATTTCCGGTGCGAGGCATGCGGCGAGGACAGCGTCGCCTTCTGCTTCCATTGCTCTCGCTGCCGGTTCGACCTCCACCTCTCGTGTGCGGCACTCCCCGAGCGGCTGCACCACCCGTCGCACCCGCAGCACCAACTGACCCTCGTCCACGGCCATCCACCAGACGGAGGAGCGGCGGCGGCGTCCACCGTGTTTTGCTTTGTCTGCAGAGACACATTCCCGTCCACCCAGTGGTTTTACCTCTGTGAGGCCTGCAACATAGGCGGCCACGTCAACTGCTTCACGGCACGGAACAAGGAGCGAACGTCGAGCGTCGCCGACGGCGCGAGCGGCCAGCAGAAATCGGCGTCTGGCACGATCGAGTCGCTTCTTTCGGCGCAGCGGCAGATGCAAAACCTGGCGCTGCAGTCACAGATGTTGCAGATGAGGCACACGAGCGCTATGTCGATTATAAACAACATGAGCTCCTACAGCACCACGCGGACTTACTATCCATCGTATTCGTACTCCCCCGGGTTCACGGGGGCGGTGGCAAACGCGATGATGCTTGAGAGCATAGCCAAGACCTTCAAGAACAGCGCCGGTGGACGCGCCGGGAGTTCACAGGTGACATTTCCTTCGTGCTTGGAGATGTTTCTACGCTTCATATCAATCCAAATGAATGCATAAATCATAAATGAGGGTGTTAGAAGAATGCATCCATCTACTTGAACCCTACTATTAGTACGTTCTTCCCGTTCGATCATAAGAAACTGTGGACATGATGCAGGAACAGCAGCAGACAGAAGAGAACGCTGCTTGCAACGAGAGGGATTTGCTGAATTCTCAGTTCCGTCGAGGTACGCCGACAATTTATTGATGAGTTAACTCTGTGTCACTGTTTATTAGTCTACCTATAAATGTGGATCTACTTCTTTCAGAATTGTTGTTATCAGATGTTATATTATCGATCGCTTGTGCTACACAGTTGCAACATGGTCTCTCTATATGTCTGATATGTAGTTGTAGCAACACATAGATGGATAGTAAATTGTATTATTTAGCTTGCATGTTAATTGATCTTTGTTGCTGCAAGGAATTTAGTGATTTATTTTGTTCATATTTTTGCAGCTTGACTTCAGAATCTGGAACCTTTAATTAGCTGCATGCCCAGGAGTTGGCAGTTGGAAGTCATAATTGTTATTGCAGGAAGCTTTCCATTTGATCATTATATATTTGTTCTTTGTTATTGTTTCCCTACATTATTGACACCTTAATTAGTTGGACTTTGGAATGTTGCAGTAATAATATATAAATATATAAATATATATATATATATATATATATATATATGAATTTGATATAGTTGTTGGAATATACATGATTGATTTAATAATCATGACAGGAGTACTTGTATTCAAACTTAACACAAATTAGGAAACTGAAAGAATACTAGATAATACTTCAACGAAACTTTATTAAGACTAAATGCAAATTGCAAATACACGAGATGGTCCATAAATGGAGTTCAGTTCTCGAGCATTTAGATTTGAGAATTAGACAATATGGCTTTCACGTTTTGCACACAATTTTACATGCTCTGGATTACGAAATTAACAGTCCAAACATCTCATCTGATCATTCCTTCATGCAAGGATCAACATTTCTCATATCTCACATGCTTCACCATGGCCTCCTTGGACTCTGGAAGATGGGAACCAAAATATATGTCAGCAGTTTGATTAATACAAAGTTAGCATTTAATTTGGAGTGATTTCTTCCATAATTAAATTTTTGTCATATTTGTGTGATATGTATTCTGATATTCATAAATTTAGTTGAAACAATTATTGTAACGCCTCCGGCCCATTCAAAAAATTATTCGTTTTAGACTTATGGCTCGCACGAATTTAAAACACGTCTTGAACGGTGAAGAGTATAGTTACTTATAACTTATAACACCATTACTACTTTCGTATTTTAATTGTGCGGAGGGCTCAAGGTCCCCGTTGAGTACTCTCACTTGGTTCAAGTGTATACGCGAGATTGACTCTGATACCTCCTCTAAAATTCTCCGACCTCATTCAAAAAATTATATGCTTTTTAAACTCATAGTTCATACGAATTTAAAACGGTTCTTGAACGATGAAGAAGGTCACTTATAACCCACGACCATCTAAGTATTTTACTCATCTTTGTCTTGGGTCATCATGTTACCGATATTAAATTATGAACATATATCAACATTATCTGCCTCAAAACTGCAACAAAGCTCTCATTTAAGAAAAAAGAAAATGTAACGAAGCATTCAGCTGAACATAAACTCTACCTTATTAGTGAATCTGGCCACATTGCTGCCAGCTGGTGGACCGGCGCTGCCGCCGCCGGCCGTGGCCTGATGATTCATGGCACTGCTGTTGTTATTATTGTTCAGAGACATCAAAGCGAGGTTGTTCATCATGATGTTACTGGCCATGGCGGCGTACTGGCTGGGCATCGGCGCAGAGTTACAGTAAGTGTAATGGTAAGGCCCTCCTGCAAGATCTGCTGCGCCTCTAGCGCCCATCACTGACAGGTCCGCCCTGATCATGGACGCCTGAAGCTTCCGCTGCATCGCCAACAGCTCGCCCGCGGGATTGGCCTGCTGCGCCTGTTGCCATCCACCAGTCGCCGCCGACTGCGGCAGCGTCTCCGACATGAAGCAGCTGATGTGGCCGCTGAAGTTGCACGCCCTGCAGAGGTAAAACCACTGACAGCTCGAGTCGGAGGTCCCTCTGCAGAGGTCACAAATGAAGCTCCGTCCGGGGCCGTCGGGGTCCTCGTAGAAAAGTCTGAGAGGGTGGGGATGGGACCGGTGGTTCAGCACCTCCGGGAGGGCGGCGCACGGGAGGTGGAGGTCGAACTCGCACTGGGCGCAGTGGAAGGAGAAGGCCTGCCCGTTGTGGCTGCAGGCGCTGCAGCGGAAGGCGCCGGGCGCGTAGGCGGGCAGGAGGAGGAGGGTGAGGGGGTGAGCAGGGTGAGCAGGGTGGCGGAGGGTCTTGGGCAGCCGGGCGCAGGTGGGATCGAGGGCGTAGCCGCATTGCGCGCAGACGTAGGCGGAGTCGGCGCAGGGCTGCCGGCAGGCGTAGCAGGTGGGATTGCGATGTGGTGCGGCGGGGGGATGCTTGCGGAGGTCGGTAAGCTTCAAGGGGTGGAGATGGGTGATGTGGTGGATGGTGTTCTGCTGCTCGTCCTCTCTTTCCATCTCGATCTCATCTGCTGCTGCTGCTGCAAGGAACTTGTAATTGCATGCGCTGTTGCCTCTTCAACTTTGCCTGCATGTTATTTTCTTTATATATACAAGAAGATGAAGAAGCAGCGGATCCAAGCAGGAGGACATGGAAGTTCAAGTCAACGGCAAGAGGATTTGGAGGGGATCCGAACGTAGAACACAGTCCGAGCGTTGAGTTTTGACCTATTGGAAGATTACATTAAATTGGCTTTAATTACGTCAACTTCCTCACAACGACGGTCGACCAACTACTTCACCACCACTTCGCATTTATTTGGCTTCACACTTAACCTATTTTGAACTTTAGTCGATTCATCTTTTTAAATAAATAAGTCAGATTCAAAATTAGAATTTAACTTTTTTTATTTAAACAAACTTAACTTATCTATATTAAACTTATCTTATTAGCTTATAAGGTCAACTTATATAATTAATATATATTATAAAACTTAAAAATGTTTAACATATGAGCCAAAATTATTAATAATTTTGATTCAAAAAAATCAAATATAATATCGAAAGAGGTCTAATAAGTCACTTTTATTCGAAATCATTATTAATTTTAATGTGTTAAATATGTACAATGCTAAAATGCACAATATTTTCTTTTTAATATTATAAATATAATTTAATATATATTTATTAATTAATAAATATGACTTAATAAGCTATTNATTAATTTTAATGTGTTAAATATGTACAATGCTAAAATGCACAATATTTTCTTTTTAATATTATAAATATAATTTAATATATATTTATTAATTAATAAATATGACTTAATAAGCTATTAAGTTAGGTCAGGCTTCTTGAATTTAATAAACAAGTCAGGCCAAACTTAATTTGTAAGCCTATTATAGGTCTTTGGCCTAACTCGTTTATTAAACTTTTTAAATAGGCCTGACCTATTTAAGTGTTGGCCTAACTCGGCTCGGCTCGTGTCCACCCCTATTTAAAACAGTTGGTCGTAAAATACATCCTAATCATTATAAGCATATAAATTTTAAAATTAATAAAAAATTATGACTTATAAAATGTATCACCAATTATATAGATTAAGAATATAAATATAATAATATTATTTTTTTATTGACTTAAGTTTTAGGATTATTTGGTAGTACATCTAATTTAATATGGTATTCGAGTTAGATGTCCTGAGTTTAAACATCATTGTTGCTCATATTAAAAATTAATTTTTTTCTTAGTTGTCCATATATTAGACTTTGAGATAGATTAAAATTATCAACGGACTCACACATAAAAGAAGTGTTAATAATATAAATATAAAAATGTTGATCTTCCTATTGATTAAGCTTTTAGGATTGTTTAGTAGCAACATCTAATTTAACAATATATAAATTTTTTGTTTATACATGTATATGTATATTGACATTGGAATGTTTTGTAATTTAACATTTAAAAAGTATGGCTCATCTATTTCAAATTTTGACTAGTACATATATTTTTTATACTTCATCAAATTCACTAACTCATATTTTCATTACATATATGTACATTTCCTATTCGTTAACCAAATGAACCGTAAAATAGATATATGAGTATTGCATATTCTCCTTCGCGCCAGATATATATCCTCTAGAGCATAATATTTTTTGGAAAATAAGATCTTGTGTTTGGGTCTAATAGAAAAATATTATATTACCTCAGTTCCATCCATTCGGTTAAATATTCATCATATTTTTTTCTTATTTTCTTATGTGTTTGACCAGAAATAGAAATAAAATACCTCGATTATTTGGCGTGATATCCACAACCAAATGCCACTAGTTCTAAAATCTGATTGACCATTTCAACTGAAAAAATGACCTGATTGATCAGAGTTGCATTTGCATTTCTTATTAACTAATGCATAGTGCACAATTGTATAAATTTCTTTACAATATATAGTAGTAAGGAAACACATCTATTTTGTTGATAAATATTGTGCGATATTTATCTTACTCGTCGAATACATAAAATGATATGTAAAAATAACTACGAGTAATTGCTTAAGAATAATTTTTTTCTTTAATTGGATGCAGTTAATTATACTAATCTAACATTTCATATCGATGGGACGGCCCATTGGCTGGTTTGAAACTATGACCTCACAGTTCTAGTCCACCCTTTAAATCCAGCTGCTTCATGAGCTCATATATCTATAATTAAGCCAGCTATGTTTAGACAAACTCTTTAAACTTTTTTTTTATACACATTAACTTAAACATCAAGAAGTTCGAACTTAATTTGTAGCATAAAGATTTAATATTCTTCAACTTCATTTTAGTTTGAAATTTGATCATGTATTTTTCGTCATTATTTTAAAAGTCTTACTGTATTCACCTAAAATATTCTCTTGGCCACTCACAATGATATATTGATGTTAATTTTATCAGCTTTTAGGATGATTTTGATAATTGTGAATATTAGGAGATTTTTTAGAAAACAAAATTGCAAGGATATTTTTTTATTTTAAAATGCTAGTGCACTAGTCCATTGAATAGAAGTCAAAACTAATCTACAGAAGAATTTTAGATAACCCATTTGCTTAAATAAAGAGAAAGTTGACAAAACTATTGACTTCTTCCAACAGCATGTGAAATGGTAAGTGGTAACACATAACTGGTTAATGTTTAGCCTCCATAATTATTTCTTATTTAGGAGGTATAACATATAAGCGGTTTTCTTTTGTAAAGCATATATTATATATGGCTCAAATGGCTTTAATCCTCAATTAATCAAGCTAATTGGCTAACGATTTATATTAGCCCTCGTGTCATTAAGTCCACTCTTGTCAAAAGTTGAGAGCTTGTAAAATTAATCAAGCTAAACAACTAAGCTAAATTCTCCTCCTGCTAATAACATAATGAAAGCGTCAAGCAAAAACTAATGAAGGCTTGTTTGTCACATCTTCCAATTGCAAAAAAATAATTATCGAGGCCAAATATTTGATCACCATTTATATTATTCGCCAAGCCACACGCTGATGGGAAATTGAAGTCAACAGCTCAAATTTCTAGTCAATTGCCTCTTTATTG
This sequence comes from Pontederia paniculata, assembly GCA_001647135.1. Lineage (NCBI taxonomy): Eukaryota > Viridiplantae > Streptophyta > Magnoliopsida > Commelinales > Pontederiaceae > Pontederia > Pontederia paniculata. The sequence continues at coordinate 12,475 of LTAE01013250.1, forward strand.
ACACCAAAGTTTTATGCTTGTACTGTACATGATTAATCAAATTAATTAACTACTAACCTTATTATTGGATCTTTTTCTTATAGTAGTAAATAAATTGATATGGTCAATCTTTTTTCATGTGGAGGCATTCCGATTTGAATGTGTTCGATTATACACTTCTTTCGAATATTATTGAGTTTTATTCTGAAGTACTTGATTGTGTCGATCTCTTGTTAATTACTGTTTATGCATGTCAGTTAAATCCCGGCTCATTAACAATTTCTCACATCAAATTATGTGAATGGAAAGTTTTTGAGGTCCCAATCTACGAATAATAATAATAATAATAATAATAATAATAATAATAATAATAATAATAATAATAATA
>LTAE01013253.1:0-12834 GCA_001647135.1 Pontederia paniculata
ATAATAATAATAATAATAATAATAATAATAATAATAATAATAATAATAATAATAATAATAATAATAATAATAATAATAATACCTCTCAATTAAAATGGTTAATTAGTTTTAATATTATTGTTGCAAATTGCTATAAGGGTACGTCACAGTCAGTCCATTTTCCACGAACTAATCATATACATGATATGATTATTGCCTTAAAGGGATTATTATCACTTTAATCTCATACCAGTAGTCTATTTGATATTACACATTATTAAAATTTAATTAATAAAGCTAGGTATTGATACGTGGACAATTTACAGATAATTCTAATTATTATAATAGTAACTCATATTGTTAACAGTCAACACAATACAAAAGGAGTAATTAATTCGAGATTAATTGTCTAAAGATTTATTAGCCCGTCGACCTGCCGTCATAGAGTTTTTTTTTGTTTTTGCATCGTAAAGAAACAAATATTTAATTAGCTAAAGGAAGGAACCCTACGTAAGTATCCAAAAGATCCTTACGACCGCATCTGGATCACGTACATAATGCCCGCAGAATGCCCGCATCTGGACCCGTTCGAGGTGCCGACGGCCGTCTTGTCGTCGGTGGCCACCCCGGTGAACTCGAGGCAGATGGAGTTCTACTTGAACTTCGCCCCGGGCGACGCCCCTGAAAACTCCTTCTTCGTCAACTTCCACTTCTCTGAGTTGTTGTCGCTTAGGTTCTACTCCCCCTCTTAGTTCATAGTAAAATCCAGCAATATGACCCTTCCTCTCGGATGGAGATTGCAATGAGAACAACTTAAATATCAAAATCAGCATATCGTGCACAAGAAATGATAAATCAACAAGTAATCCAACCCATGAGCAAAACTAGATGGCAACAATAAAGACACAAATAAATACATTCAAATGGCAAGAACGAGTTCTATAACACTCTTATATCCCGGCTAACAGATTTAGTCACTCAAATTCATTAAAAATAATTCAAAAAAATAAGGCTTTGAACCCATTGCAGAAATTACAAAGAGCTGAAGCAGAAAAGTATCAATGGTACTCCCTATCCTCCTTCTTCCTCATTGCAATCCAAGATCAAATCACACAGTACCCAGCTCGGGAATCTCTCCTCTGCAGGAAAAGCTCTCTCTCAAGCTCCAACAATGGTTGTCTTCTCCTCACGGTAGATGGTGAACCCCTTTCTAGGTTGTCTCCACATGCCTTTTATACTCTAGTGGTCCTCTCCTACCCTCTTGACACTTGTCCTCTGTCATTTCCTGCAAGAAATGCCCAGGAATATAGTAGAGGAATCTTCTGACAGGGGTAATTGATGCTTTGTCTTTTCTGTACTTTGTCTGATAGCGTCAAGGTGTGAAATTCGTCTCTAGAGGAGAGCTCCGGGTGTGAAAGTGTCTCTGCAGACTACCATCAACTCCAAGACATGCCAGGGTGTGAAACTGTTCCTCCCCAAGTCCTTGCAACCAAATAAGTATAAAACCACAAGAATCACCCCAAAAAGCATTTAGGGTGTGAAAATAACATATGCAAGACATGAAATTCTAAGAAGTGTAGAAGTCATATAAAAAGACAATAATATGCGACATAAACGCTCTGAATCCATGATAAAAGTGTCACTCTACATAAGGAATTTAGGCTAAAATTTCCTGTCATCACTTATGCTACAAGTTTGGACAATGGTAGACACCTATACTAATGCACTCATAAGTCACGTATACTCATGCTTACTTGCTGCTACAGAAGAATGCAAAGCTTCCATCTATTTATAGTGTGCCAAGGTTGTTCACTTGGGTCTTGCTTTGGACAAATAGAAAATTCTAGTATTTACGTGGACAGCCAACTAGTGTATTATAGACTAATACTTAAGTTTTTAAAAATTCTACATGAAGTTCGTAACGATCTATTTTAACACTCCCCCTTAACACTAACCTCGTCTTCTTTTGACTTTGCTAACTATGTCAACTAATTTTATCAGCTGGATTGAATGTCTCATCATGGAGTCAATAATGATCTTCGTACCTTGCAGTAGATCCCGAATAATTTGTCTCTTCGTGTGCCAATTCAACTGAACCAAATTCACAATATTAACTTCCGAGTGTGGCTCAGTTCTAATGTTTGGATATCTTTGTCCATATCTTTTCTCATGCTTATGTGATGTCTGTGCCTTCATATGTTTTAGGTTCTCCTAAAATAGGGATTAGAGCAACATTATCATACCTTCAACTCTACCTCCTTTGCTTGGTACTTCTTTTGACTTGTGGAGCCTCTTCTTCTTTTGCCTAGAGGAGTCAAGTTTCGTCAGATATTCCCTACGGTGCCATAGGTTGCCAAAGACCTTTGTAATCTTGAATCTTGTTCTTTGTAGGTTAGTTTTTCTAGGAGTTTATTATTTTCTAGTTGCTTCACTAATTTATTCTCTTCCACATTATCGTCATTAGGCATACTTCTCATTTAACACCACTTCCATCTCACAGAGGACTTGTAATATTGGCTCTTGTTTGAGATCGTCAGTGTAGTCATCAGTGGTGAAAGTTTCAAATGACTCTTCCTCATTTTCTGATAGTACTAGTAGTATCTCATTATTACCAAGAGCATCTAGTGACCCTTCTTATGTGAAGTCGAACTTCTCTTTGAAATCTTCTTCTATAGTTAAAGAGCTTGATCATCCGATTCTTCTTCGTTGTCGTCTTCATGATAAGTGACTGCATTGCCTTCCTCATATTTTATATTTTATGCGAGGGTAAAGATTGTATATTTTCTTTTTAAAAAATCCTTAAGCAGTCCCCAATCAATCCTTGATCTCAAAATGCAATGTTTTCCTTCTCTGTGCTTTCATACAAAGACAAAACAATAGAATATAATCATTTATACGGTTATCAGTTTAAGAGATTTTAACAAATAAAATTTATGGGAGTAGAGAATATTGGGAGTTTCTGTAGAGAAATATTGTTTACATATTCTCTCATAAATAGTATTGTTCATATATTTGAAATGTCAATTTGGGAAACATATTAGAGCATGATTGGGTTAACATGATTGGGCTAACCTTGATATTTTCTATCAGCATGCTTCTTGGGCTTCCAATTTGATATTCTATCTCTTTTGCAAGTGATATTTTCTTATTATATTGGGTTTAGTAGCTTGCTTCAAAGTTACTTTTTTGATATCATTTTGTTACTTTTTCTTTATTGTAAGTCTTAAAATGCTCCTTGTGCACTAGTTTCCACATAATATTTTTTATCTTGGTGGAGCCAGTTGATGCCATTACTGCTATTAAGGTAGAATATGACATGAAGGGAAACTGGATAGGTGATCCATGTGCCCCAATGGAATATTCATGGGATGGTTTGAATTGTAACTATACTCCTGATCCACAAAGGATCATATCTTTGTAAGTTATAATTTTTTTGAGAGAATTCTTTGTAAGTTATTGTTAAAAAGATCAAGTGACTAGATTTACAAAAAAGAAACTGCACATGTGTGTTTGCAGAAACTTATCATCGAAGGCATTGCTTGGTGTTGTATCTTCCTCTTTTGCCAATCTCATCGCACTCCAGTACCTGTAAGTACAAGTAGCATTTTTTTCGTACTCAAATGTAAATACCAATTTATTTACTGTGTTTGTTTCCTGAAAATAAATGATGAAAAGAAATTACCGTGTCTAACTGTGTAACAAAAGGTACAAATACAAATTAATTATTGTATGTAGATAACATGGGAAACAATCTCCTCTAAAAAACATGGGAAACAATCTAAGCTTGAAAGTTTTTTCAGCAAAATTGAAAATACAACTAATATGCACACATTCCTAGACTTTTTATTTTTTCCTACAAACGATATGCAATTAAGAGAATTAAGAGCATCATCTTATTATTCTTGGTGATAATTTAATAGCTAACTGCGTGTATATCTTCAGGTTTTGTGTACGGTATTTAGGAGACATCCCTAGAATAAAATGCACATATAATTTAGATTGCAATTACCGACCCTAATTGTGATGAAAATTGAAATCATAATTGCATCAACTAGAATTGGTTGTTCGTTTATGCGGTACGAGGACCATTTTCTAAATGAACAGAGTTATGTGTAATCAAAGATGTTAATCTCTTGTAAATACAAACTAGGCACAAGCCTTAGAGATGATTTTATAAATAAAAAGGGTAACTATCTATTAATAAACATACCATGAAGATCTTGATACAAAATGCCGAGGATGTCACGAAGGGGCAAATCCTTCCAAAATTGATCCAGCTGAGAGTTAAGACCGAAGCTCGCTAAAAAAACTCCATGATACTATTGACCTCATGGAACAAATGCATTAGCTGAATTAAAAGACGAAAGAGCTTCCCAATCTCATAGATTATTCAAGAGATATAGACTCATTCGAACTAGTGGAACTAATATCGAGTGTGAGCTTAAACCATCGTCACAATGTGGATCTGAATCAAATTGGCTAGCCCATGAGGAGAGAAGCCCAAAGACATAAGTCCCATCCAGATGTCAATCAGTTCCTGAAGGTCGAGCTCACATCGGGTCCAATTCAAAATTTAAAGGAAAGATTGAAAGAGCACCAAAACCATGAAGACAATAACCAAAATCAGCCAAAGAGGGACGTAGAAGATTCCAACTTCAAATCGGATCTCCAACATCTAGGGTCATTCATTGAGTTGGGTCGATCGATGAATCTGACAACTCGATTGACCTATCAATGGTCCGGTTCGAACCGTCCCATCCAAAAACCCCACCTTAATCAAATCACGTTTGGATTTTCCGAACCCGACCTAACTCGTCCTGACCATATTACCTATCTTTTATTAATTAAATTGTTCAAGTAATTTTTAATCACTTTCATCAATTCTTTATTTATTCATCTTAATATTTTGTACTATCATTTAATATTGTTTTACTGTATGATTTGTTCTGTTAACTTTTTAAGAGTTTTTTAAATTTTTTTATTGAGTTTGTGTATATTTTTTTTTGTAAAATGGATAATTATAATAAAATTGATCACCTGAGCCGAGTAGACTAGATTTAAAATGTCTTGGGTTTTGTATCAAGTCGTATCAAACCCGACTCATGAAATCCACCACTAACTGTTGTTGTTTCACTCAATCCTCACGCACTCTCACTCACTATTATGTAATGATTTTACAGAATTCACACACACCCAAATAGTTTATGTTTGAAGAAAATAAAGAGAAACATAATTAATGCAATGAACAATATGTTCCCATTGAACATTAACTACAATAATAGAGTAACTGATCAAAATCTAACTCTAACTGACCATTAAACATAAGAAACTGTCTAATATGCCTCTGTGGCAACCCATAACTGTTACAAAAAAAAAAATTGAACAAATACAAATAATTTAAACGTAGCACATCAGGTCTTAATACATTATCTAACATTTCTCCTCCTTGGATTAGAGACCTGGACACATTCTAGCTTCATGAATTAACTGATTGAAACGACTAACACCAAGAGGCTTGGTGAAAACATCAGCTATTTGATCACTTGTGTTGCAATACTTCAACTCCACCTCTTCTTCCTGTTGTGCCTCACGCAGAAAATAGAATCTCAACTTGAAGTGTTTAGTCTTGCCATGAAAGACTGGATTATGAGCAATTGCAATTGCAGCTGATTGTCCACATACAATACTGTTGGACCATCCTCTTGCAGCCCTAAATCACATAGTAACTTCCTGAGCCATACTGCATGCTTTGCAGCTGCAATAGCAGCAACAAATTCAGCTTCAGCTGTTGATCGTGCTACTACTTCTTGCTTCTTTGAACTCCACGAGAAGCAACCTGATCCAAATGAAAAACAGAAACCTGTTGTGCTTTTCATGTCTTCCAATGAACCACCCTAGTCACTATCCAACAAGCCAACTAACTTCATCTCAGGAACTACTTTAAACTTCACACCATATCTCTAAGTCCTTTCAGGTATGTCAATACTCTTTTTCTGCAGTTAGATGTTCTTCAGCTGCGCAATGAAGAAACCTTGACAAAATGCTTACTACATGCTGAATGTCAGGTCTAGTAGCTACTAGATACATTAGACAACCTACTAGCCTTCTATATTCACTTTCATTCTCAGAATACTGCACATTGCTTTTGCTTAATTTCTCTTTCTGGTTAACATGAGTAGTGACTACCTCATTCTTCCATTTCAAACCTCTTTAGGTTCTCTTTGATATATTTCATCTAACATATAAATATTTCACCTTCTTTTTAATGAATCTCCATGCCCAAAAAATAAGACATTCTCCCTAAATCTGTCATCCCAAATTTCTTCATGAGTCCTGCCTTTAGTTTCAATATTTCACTTTCTTCCTCATCTGTAACTAGCAAATTTTTTCACGAGTCCTGCCTTTAGTTTCAATATTTCACTTTCTTCCTCATCTGTAACCAGCAAATCATCAACATAAATTAACACCGCCACAAGACCATTCTCACTTTGTTTGTAGTACAAAATGACTTCACTTAAACTCTTCTCAAACCCAAGCTGGTGCATATATGAATCAGTTTTGCTATACCATGCTCTAGGATCTTGTTTCAGTCCATACAAGGCTTTCCTCAACTTGTAACCCTTATCTTCTTGTCATTTAACAATAAAATATTCTGGTTGTTCTACATATATGTCCTCATATAGGTCATCATTTCTGATTTCACATCTAGATGATAGATGATCCATTTTTTCAGAGCAGCAATAACTAGAAGCAATCTGATGGTATCCATGCGAGCAACTAGAGCAAACGTGTCAGAATAGTCCACTCCACTCACTTGAGCTTATCCCTTCACAACCAATCTAGCTTTATACTTGTTCACTGTGCCATCTGGATTTAATTTTGCCGTAAAGACCCATTTGACACCTATAGTCTTCTTGTGATTAGGTTTAGACACAAGCTGTCATGTCTTGTTGTTGTTGATCATGCCCAATTCTTCTTTTCATAGCTGATACTCATTCAATATTTTCTTTTGCATCCTCAATTGTTGTAGGCTCTAACAGAGCTACATTACATCTGGCATAGACCTCTGTTAGTGATCTTGTACCTCGCATAGGTAGATGGTCAACCAACTCATCTTTTACCAGCTCACACTCATTTTGTAGATGAGTTTCAGCTTCAATGCTCATAATTTCAACCTTTCTTTCTTCATATATTATCTTATCCCATCTTTTATCTTCACAAAAAATCACATCTTTACTCACAATGATCTTTTGTGCATCAGGACAATGCACTCTTATAGACTTTAGACCGAGAACTATACCCCACAAAAATACCAACCTCACCTCTATGATCAAGTTTATCTCTATTGACTGAAGGAGTCAAGTAATTGTATAAACAACCAAAGATTTTCAGTTCACTAACCTTTGATTTATAACCATGCCAAGCCTAAAATGATGTTTGCTTGTTGAGAACTCTAGTTGGGAGCCTATTACAAGAAAACAACAGTATTCACTGCTTAGCAGATAGTTTGCCTTGTAACGTGCATCTTGTCATCTCCAAAATGCTTCTATTCTTTCGTCCACTTACCCCATTTTGTTGAGGGGTGTAAGGAACTATGAACTGATACTTTATGCCTGAATCTTCACAGATAGCTTTGAATTTTTTTGAGACATACTCACCACCATTATCAGTCCTTACTGTTTTGTTCTTGCAATTTGTCTCATTCTCCACTTCCTGTTTGAATTTCAGAAATACTTCAGCAACTTCTGACTTTTGTTTAAGGAAGTAAACCCAACAAAACCTTGTACAATCATCAATAAATGTCACAAAGTATTTGCTTCTATTAAGAGATTTTTTAGGCATTGGTCCAGAGACATCTGAATGCGCAAGTTGAAGCTTCTCCTTAGCCCTCCAGTTTTCTTTCTGGAATGACTTTCTTACTATAACTTCTCTTGCAAACATGCTTCACAATCAGACACTTCATTTTCAAACTGAGGCATGCCTTCAACTAAACTATGCCTTTGCATAAACTGCAATCCTTTGTAATAAAAATGTCTCAATCTCTTGTGTCACAGCTCCTCCTTAGACTGCACACATATCATAGTTGTGTTCTTTTCACTTGCAAGATCAAATGCAAAAGTTTTGTTTTGCATAGGAACCTTGAGGAGTAGTTTGTCCTCTTCATCAGTAATAGCACATTCATTCTTCTCAAATACAATCTTCGTACCTTTTTCAACTAATTGTCCCACACAAAAGATTCTGATCTTAGGAATATAATAGACATCATACATCAACTTCATTCCTTCAGTGTCTTCAAGTAGCACATTGCCATTTCCATCAACCTCTAGAAGGTCACCATTCTCAATTCTCAATCTAGTGTTGAATGTTCTATCAATCTCAATGAAGATGTCTCATTTTCTAACATGTGATTGGAACAACCACCATCTACAAGCCATCCATCATGTGAGACTTGGGACACAAAACGTGAAGCAACAAACAATTGCTCCATTTCATCTGTATCTGCTTGAGCCTCTTCTTGTTGAGTGTTCTTTCCTTTGCAGATTTTTTTATATGTCTCATCTTCCCAACTTCTTACACTTCACATTTGGCCTTCTCCAACACCTAAAGAAGGGGTGGTTTCTTTCCATAGTGCTTGCAGGCTTCATCATTCATTTTTCTTTCTTGAGCAACAACTGCACCAGAATTGGTCTGTTGAGTACCAAACTGGTTGACTTGCTTTTTCTTTTCACTACTTCCATACTTCACTCTAGCCAGCGTTGCACCTTCAACAGACTCATCTCCTCTTCTTAGCACTCTACTTTGCTCTTGTGCTTGAAGAGCACTCACTACTTCAGTAAATTGCATTTTTGAAATTTCTCGTGTTTTCAAGAGATGCTATAGTAACGTCAAATCTTTCTGACACAGAACATACAAGCTTCTCAACAAGTCTTTCTTCTCCAAGATCAGTACCTAACATTGCCAATTTATTGGTTAAAACTAGGAGTTTATCAGCAAAGTCCTGGACTGATTCAGTTTCCTTCATTTGCATTCTTTCTAACTCCCTTTTAAGGTTCAATGCCTTCATTCTTTTATCTTCTTATTTCCTTCGTATGTTTTTTCCAAAAAATTCTGAACATTTTTTGCAGAATCCAGATGCATAATCCTATTAAAAATAATTGGAGTAACAACAACATAAAGACTTGCCCTTGCCTTAGCCTTTCTGGTTGTGCGCTCCTTGTGAAGTTTGATATGATTGATAGTTGGATTTTCTCCCCGTGGTTGCACTTCATAATCATCTTCCATTGCCTCCCACATGTCAGTCCCTTCAACAAATGCTTTCATCATCACTTGCCATATTTGATAATTGCTTCCATCAAGAATTGGAGGAGCAATGTTTGCTAGCTCAACAGTTGGTGTTGCAACATTCATCACCACAGCCCTTAAGATACTTAGAGTTCTGATACCAATTTATTGTTATTTCACTCAATCCTCACACACTCTCACTCACTATTCTGTAATGATTTTACAGAATTCACACACACCCAAATAGTTTATGTTTGAAGAAAATAGAGAGAAACAAAATTGATGCAATGAACAACCATATTTCTGATGTTCCCATTTAACATTAAGTACAACACATAGACTAACTGACCAAAGTATAACTGACACAGACTATAACTGACCATGAAACATAAGAACTGTCTAATATGTCTCTGTGGCAACCCATAATTGTTACCAGAGAAAAAAATTGAACAAATATAAATGCATAATTTAAACATAACAAATCAGGTCATAATACATTATCTAACACTAACAACATATTTCTCGCCTTCAAAAGAAAATTGACAACACCTGGAGAAGGATGCCCAGACATTGTTTTTTACTGAAGGTAGAGCAATGGTCAACTAAGAGAAGCAATTGCTCTTTGGTACACGATATGTAAATGAGTCTTCTTTAATTGAAATACTTTGGCTACTACAATCTCTCTGTTCTGTCTTTGTAATTGTATTACGTAGCTTTGCTAGAATTCAGGAACTTCTTTTTTATTGTATTGAGACCCCTAGTTGTTTGCATTTGTAACTTTTTGCTTCAGGGATTTATCTTACAACAACTTAACAGGAGAAATACCTGATTCTCTAGGAAGTTTGTCATCCCTCCAAGTCCCGTAAGTCTTTATCTGATTTTTACTTTTGTTTTTCTTTAGAGACATTTACTTCTGATTATGAAATCCATGGAGCTCTATGGTTTAAATTTGTCTTTTTTCTTGCAGTAATTTGACAGGAAATAATTTTACCAAACCGATCCCTGCTTCTTTACTGGAAAAATCTAAAAAAGGGAAGCTGCTATTAAGGTTTGCTTCTGTTATAGTCCCCAATTGCATTAGCATGCTTCACTTTATATAATCATGATACTCATAAGCACTTTGACTGTTTACATGTAATTCTTTGTGTAGAATTGATGATAATATACAATTATGCGCCAATGCTACCCTATGTCTACCACAAGATAAGAAAAAAATCTCTACACCTATTATTCTGATACTTATAGTGGTTCTTGTGATATTAATTTTGGTGGTGACAGTTATTGGGTGGAGTTATAAAAGGTTACGAGGTAAGTTTCTATTAATATCACACGTAGCTTAACCTCTTAAAATATCATATGTAGCTTGAGTTGTCATTCCAAATTCATATTTAAGATTGTTAACTATATGTATAATTTCTTAGGCGCATATAGATAGCTGACGAAACTATTTCACTTACAGGGTTATCCTCTAAGAAAAACTCATTTAAGGGTTTATGCATTGATGAACAAATCCAATTTGAGAATCGACAATTCACATATATGCAGTTGGCACATATCTCTGGTAATTTTGTAAGAGTCCTTGGCAAAAGTGGATATGGTTTTGTCTACCATGGCTACTTAGAATCTGGAAAGCAAGTGGCAATCAAGCTGCGATCTCAATCATCAACACAAGGGACCAAAGAGTTTCTAGCTGAGGTAATATCTTAGTAGGCATTTGAATTGTGAATTGGACAGTTCGAAATTATTGTAATTCTTAACCCTGAATTTGAATTCTTTATGTAATTTCCTCTTTTCACTTTGCCACAAGTAACTTTTTCTCTAAACAAAACCATGTTTTTCCATTAATCTCTGTTTGTCTAGATCGAGAAAACTCGGATAGATTTGGGAGATCAGGAAAGACTGTCCAAATCTTTAAGCCTCATACTAATTCTTCTCTCAAACATCCTGGTTTTCCTACTTGTTTTGCAGGCACAAAATTTAACAAAAGTTCACCACAGGAATCTGGTTTCCTTGGTTGGTTATTGCATGAATGAGAAATATCTGGCTTTAGTTTATGAATACATGGCAAAAGGAAGTCTTCATGACCACCTTAGAGGTTTAAAATTATTACTATAGTCCTCCTTTTACCCTTTAGAAAGCTTGTCCTTTTAAATCTTTTTTTTAAATTTAACTAACATAGACTATCGCTCATCTTTCTATTACTGCTGTGTCATGGGTCCATTCTGAGAATTTTTCTAATGGAAGGAAATGGAACAGGAAAGCATGGTACGAATATGATATCCATGTTGAAAAGTAAATAATTTATATGCACCTGCAGGGTTGTAGTTTGAAATCTGAGATATTTCTGTGAGAAAAAATCTGAGCGCATTTTAAGTCTCTCAATAGTTTCCTTTACATTTTTGAAATTATAGTGGTCTTAATATTAGGCCACAATTGACCTTAATTTGAATTGTCAGATTGACTTTTGCAGTCACATCTCATTATCTTTAATATTTGCTTACTCTTAAACATTACAGGTAAGATTCACCATCTTAAAGTGTTGGGCTGGGGAGAGAGACTTCGAATTGCAGTTCAAGCTGCCCAAGGTTGTAACATGACATGGTAGTGTAGAACTAATCCTGCTTATCTTTATTGATGTTCTTTTGACATTGTGATAAACTCTGTTATACACAATGTAGGTCTGGAATATCTACACAAAGGATGCAAGCCTCCAATTATCCATAGAGATATCAAGAGCAGCAATATTCTTTTGGGCGAGGACATGGAGGCTAAGATAGCAGATTTTGGGTTGTCCAGGGCTCTACAAAGTGATGAGCAGACTCATATTTCAACCATAGCGGTCATGGGGACCCCTGGATATGTTGATCCTGAGTATGTATCCTATGCCGATTACTTTATTTTGTGGCACTTGCCAAATGATAATTTATTAAGGGTTATGGCGTACAAAGATACCAGGATAAATATTTTAATCAATGTAAAAGACCTCTTCTCAACTAGAAAAGGCGACTCATGTATATCGGTTTTATGTATAGTAAAATACATAGTCGAACCTCTTATAATTGGTCTCACAAATTGCATGGTTAATGTGAAGTCTAAAAGATGACCAATGAATTATTCTTAAATGAGTGAATTTATCTAGCTGAACTTAGGTTTATTAGTGTTCTCTGTAGAGAAATTAGCTAAACAAATGGAATTGTATTATAGTAAAACTTGTGAGTACAACACTCTTGGATGACACTTAGCCACACTTAGAACTCCTACACAAGAATTCGCTATGCACTCACAACACTACTCAACACTCTTATATGTGGACACCTTAGTGCTATGTTGCTTGCTTCTTCTCTTGGAGCAAAATGGATTGTGTGCATGGGTATTTATAGGCATGGACCAACAATAGCTTGTCACACATAGAAGAAATTTCTAGATATCTCAAGATTATTAGAAATATCTAGAATAAGAAGCCCCAGTAAAATTGAGAAGAATCTAGAATAATATAGAATAGATTTTGTTAAGAAACTTCTAGATAAAAGTTGATGATAACTTCAACACTCCCCTTCAACATCAACTTTCTTC
>LTAE01013254.1:0-12833 GCA_001647135.1 Pontederia paniculata
TTGACAATATATGGATAAGATCTTCCAAAAAGCAAAATTTTTTTGCAAAATCGAGAAAGTACGATAAAATTCATACTTTTGATAAAATAAAAAATAATATGCTCCTTAGGGAGATACAAAATTAGATTCCATATTATTCATCAATATAAAGACAATACCTTCTAAAAGCAAAAAATTTGCAAAACCAAGAAAGTATGATAATTCATACTTTTGATATAGGCAAAATAATATGCTTTTAAGAAGATAAAAAAAATTCATAATGTAAATGTAAACTATGCACTACATGTGCATAAAACATTAGAAGTGAAGTATGACTAGACGAAGGTGTAGAAGCTCGGATACCACATGTTAGAATTAACATATGATAAACAATAGTAATACAATCGCGGAAGCATATAACTAAGTGAAATCATCAACCTCCAGCCATAGTTCTTCTCTTATGTACTTCTGTTAACAATAACCTTGTAATTCATACACTTCACAATGTGATGGAAATTTTGTATGTCAAGTATGAATTAGGGACCTTGTTTTAGGGTATTTATAGACTTCCTGCCATCAAGGAAGTTACCTTATATGGTTACTAAAACTATTTCTTTTAGTAGTTATAGAAACCACTTAATATCACTTAAAAACTATATAAAGTAATAATAAATTCTGACCAAATAATTTAATTATATTAAATTCCAACATGTCTGGGATACGTCGGTCGCCCGCACCGCATCATCTGGGGTGCTCGGACACTCGCAATGCGCTGCCTGATGTATTCGGACGCCCACACCACGTCGTCTGGCGTGATTGGTCGCTCGCCCGATCTGGTTGTCCGCTTGTTGCGGTCCGTGCCGGATCGATGCGGCCCGTGACATAGAACCGAATTCGAGATCATACAAACAGAGACAAATTCAACGCATGCAGATCTAATAGAACCGAATTCGAGATCGAACAAATAGGGACAAATCCAACACATGGAGATCTAATAGAACCGAATTCGAGATCATACAAACAGAGACAAATCCAGCACATGCAGATCTAAACTACTATATTTTATGTACTAGGAATCCGCCAGGGAACATCGGTTTTTTCTGGATTCGGTCTACTCTTTCGGGGACGTCCTCTCTGGCGTTTCTCTTGCTGAGATGGAGGATCTTCTTCCCCTAGGCCGAACAGAAATTCAGGGGATGAGAAACAGAAGAAGAAAACATGAACAGAGGAGAGGAGGAGGGGTCCATCTTATTTAGGGCCGGCCACAGAATATTCTGAATAATAAAAAAATTTGTGGCTCAAACCCTTAAGTTATATTTATAGTGTCTTTTCTTCTTATTGGATCCGGGTTGCAGGCTTGCGCGTTAATGGATCCGGGTGTTAGAGCACGGATGGATGATGTATCAGAACAGAAGTTAATAAGCTTCATATGCTTATAAATATGCAAGAAAAACTTCTGAAGTCCTCATCCTGACCTTAATCTGTGTCTGCAAAAACTTCACATATTGAACTGCTTCTTCAAGCATTGTGCTAATATCTACCTGTCAGAAAATACAAATTTAACCCGTGCATTAGCCATTCGTGATCTTCCAACATATTAGTGTAACTAAATTAATCCCACTCAGAGAAAATTGTCATGCATTCTGAGAACTGGTTTGATGATGGCGGCAATGTGAATTACTTGTATCAAGACGATCGTGCAAAAGAACATGAAATTTGTCAAACAATTGATCTTGTCAAGATAAAGCAGTGATTTGGGTTTTAGAATTATAGCAATGCCAAAGCAACATATTGATGAATTAGTTCAAGATGTTGAAGAAGACGAATGCTTACTTTTGTTCCATTTGGAACCAAATTCTGCAAAATTCTCAACCTCTCATTGATTCTTTCTCTTCTCTTCTGCAAATAAGAAGGAAACAGTATCAGAACACTAATCTCACGGCCGCTACGCAAAGACTAACTTTACAGTGCGTCATTGATTCTTACCCTTGCATAAAGGCTCTGTGGATCAGTAGCTGATCCCCTATCAGCTCTTGTTTTACCGTTCAGAATAAGAGATCCAGAGCCTTTTGAGCTTGAACTGGTGGTGCCTCCATTAGACTCCGTCCACACGCTTGAATCATCCTCTGAACTGCAGCTGCTGGAGCTCTGAGCATTTGTGTCAACGTTGCTCTCTGCCTCATTGCTAACGGCAGCAGCGCTCTTCTGACGCTTCTTGGATTGTGCATTCTTTCCCTTCTTAGGCACCTGCAGGTCAAATTAAGAAGGTGAATTCATGTTTAACCAAACAAAAAAAAGAGAAAGAAAGCTTCTAAACTTTCTTACTGTATTGGCAGAGATCTTATTTTCAGGCTTTAACCCCATAACCTCTTGATGATAAACACACAATTACTCAGTCAGATGCATATGCATGTTAGATGTACTCACTGGTGCTGATATGATCCGAGAAGACTTCATAGAACTTTCAAGCTGGCAATCATCTTCGGGCTTCCCGAGATCAGCTTCATGCATCTTTCTCTTCATGGCTTGAGAGCAATGATCAGAAGGAAGCAGAGGTTCTGGTTGGTTCTCCATTGATTCGTAAGCTTCATCACTGGACGCCTCCTCATTCATGAGGATCAATGGCAACGTTGGTTCCTCATCCGCAACCGAAAAATTCATGGGCGCAGGAGCGACCACATTGGCATTGTCGAAGTAGTAACCTTCATGCCCATCAAGAATGTGCAGGTAACTACTGATACCAGAATTAACATTAGAGGTGCTACTGGCACTGCAGTTGCCTTGAGACCAATAGTATGGGATGCAATTCTCAGAGGAATAGTAAGAATCAGAATTATGATCAGACAAATACATGGACTGCATGCCCAAGTTCGGTTCTTGATATTGATCATAATTAATGTCAAACATATGTGCCGTTGCTTCGAACTCATCCTCGATCATCAGCATTGTCGGACCAAAGGAGCTCTGACTGGCTTCAGGAACCGATCCTCCAGCCTTCATTGCACTGAAAAATTTCAGATAGGTGGCTGGAAGGAGGTAACTTGGGTGCTGTATGGAGAGCTCAAATGGCTTGCTGGAACAATAGCTAAGTTCAAGGAGTATTTATACTGATCAAGAACAAATAATGTTGCCCGCAAAAGATAGACTTCTGCATCAGCACATTAATCTAATTCTTGATGATGACCTGTGTGCAAACAGCTAATTGCAAGGCCAATGATGTGATATTGAAGAATGCCCAATGTTTTTATGCAGGTGATAACATTATAAACAAAAAGTTATAGTGAGAGATGAGAAAATTATACATTATTTGGAAATGGCCAGGTCGTGGACATAGAATAAAAATGTAGATGACAATTATAATTTATTTTGGCGTTAAAAGAGTGTATAATTTACTTAAGGAAATAAAGAAATGAGAGGAAAATTAATAGAGGTTGGCATGATGGTGACGAGAGGTTTATAAACATTCCTAGTTTAAGACACCCAATTCTGTGGGGGGAGAGACAAAGCATCACATAATTGTGATTTTTGTCCCACAAAGCCCTCCATACCATCCATGGTTGCTCTACTTATCTCCTAAATGCATAACATGTTATGGTTTTGATTCAATAATATGACGTCTCCTTTAGTCCTCTTCTAAGATCTTGCCTCATAATTAGATGAACTTTTTCAGAACTTCAAACATGAACTTGAAAAAGCTCATAGAAGAAGATTAAAGCATCTGGATTCCTATGGAACTTACTGCTGCTTCTGTTATTAACATAAATTATAATGGTGTGTATGTTATCAAATCTGAGATTTAACACTAATTGCTTATAAATGTTGAGTTTAATACCAAGTATGCTGATACATTTTTCCATCTGTATCTGAAGTCATATGAAAAAGAACAGTTGAGAGAATTATTCACTCATGTAGACCGTAAAATCTTCTATGGCTAGAAGATGACTCTGCCACAATAGAATTTGATGTTTCTCATTAAAATTTGTCATAGCATCGACGAAAAAAGTTGCAAAATTTTGAATTAAAGTGGACCATGATGACTATTTAACAAAGTGGAGAGTTTTATCATTGTATTATACAACAATCCACATTCGGATTAAGTTATCATATTTTTCTAGTAGTTATACAGTATCAAGCTGCATTAGCAGTGATCTTAGGACAGATAAGTAAGCTTCTTTATTAGGCCACAATCGTCTGGATCCTATTATCTATATATCCAAGGATTCACATAATTTTTTCTGTTTATGTACTATTGTCTAACTGGTTTGTATTTTCAATGTTAATTAAATATCACCAAGGATCTCCTTGGCAGCAACAGAGAATGATAGATTGGTAGGAGAATGCATTCATTATTCTGTGCTGAAACCATGCCTTTGGAAGTGCATCAAGATAGCTGTGTGCCGGGGATCTCTACATCTGTTATTTATTTCACTTGCTAGAATTGATTGCACATATGATCTCCTGTAGCACACTTTTTTTAATATAAAAGCACTGAGATAAGGGATGCTGGCGACATTTCCGTTCTAAGTAGTGTGCAAAGATTCCCCATTCCCCTTTTAATATTTCTGGTATTCGTGTGTTTTCTGAATCTTAAATGGCCATTAGACTTAACAAGTAGCTCAACAATATAATGATCATATGTTGTTTTCTTTGTACATAGTTTATTTCACAAGATTGCTCCAAGAGATTAGTTATAACGATTGCTTCCCAGGTCAAGAGTTACATCTGATATCTTTACAAGTTTAGCACTTTAAAGAGAAACTAAAGGTCACTGAGTGTCTCTAATTATAGTTACTCTGGAAAGCTGTCCTTTTTAGCCTCCATTGGTTTTTGAAGAAGATACAGCTTGCAGTCCGATCCCATTCAGAATTATATATAGACTTCAATAAGAAACAACATATGCAATATAATATATTATTGTGCCTTGAATTATTATACCTCTGTACTCAAAATTGTAAAAAGAAATTGAGAGAAAAAAAAAATATGTAGCTGCAGCGGAGGACTTGGGCTGTTAGAGGTGCAGGGGGCGAAGTCCCTCGCGGTTTGAACCCTTATAAATAAGGGTTAGGATTTTATGATATACTCTTTTTTTTTGGCATAGTAAAAATATTTTGGTGACGGCCTCCTTTGTTCATGGATGTTTCTCTCTTGTTCACATTGATCAAGAGAGTTTTATCACTCGTTATTTTGATTTTTAGTCGATCCCTCGTTTTATATTCCCAACACAATAACTCTCGCATTGTTCGAGGATTTGTTAGAACCTAACCATGATATATAATATGTTATTTCCTGTAAGAGTATTTTTCCCTTCGAGGAAACATGAGAGTGCTCAAAGGTTATGCGCTACCTAATAATTAAACCACAAGTCAGAAAAACATTTCGGCAAGGATCCTCCAACGATACACTTACTCCAACTCGGTCATCAAAATTTACCTTGTAAAGCATGTTTCTTCCATAGTCTTTCTTGGTTTATGATTCTTTTCCTTAATGCATGCTTGTTCCAGCTCCCACATTTTCAGATTGTTTCTCAATATGCAGCAATTTATTTTTCAGAAGCAGCTTCAAATAAGTGAAGCTATTCTTATGAGGATCAGGCATGATCAGTAGTGAGGCATAATCATTACACATGGACAAACTTTCTTGATTACGTTAATCATTTTCATTTGTTATCACTGATATTCAGATTTAAGATTTGGAATAAGCTGTCTCTCCTGTATTTTATTAGATTATGATACATTGATACTAGCAGTCTAGCATGTTTTAACAGAGTATGAATATATCATCAGATTTGAATGTTTCATTTTGAAAAAAAAAACATAAATTCTTTATATGAGTAATTTATATCAAAACAGAGAAGCAAATTGATAATAGTAGTCATGTTTTTTTTATCTTACTTACACAAGAATTATTTTTTAATGTGTGCATTTTATATCTTTATTTTTGTGATATGAATACATGCATACTGTTTTTTTTTTCTCTCCTAAAAGGTTACACAATAAACAACTAGCTGTTGCAATGCACATAAATTATTTGCACAAACCATTGACTCCCTCCAATATATTTACAATTAATTAAAAATTGCAAAATCTAAATCTACAGAGTAAATAAAAAACTATTTAACCATTCAAAGACAGAAAAAAAATAGATATTTGCATCGTTTTAACAGTGAGTTCATTCAATAAAAATAAAGTAGCTCAACTTTTACCAAGTCAGTTTTACATCAAATGATCAAAATGAAACAAATAGAACAAAGAAGAACAGCAACGCGAATATTAGTACGCGCAGCATGTAGAAAATTCTCTAGCAAGTAGGAGAAGAATAATTTGAAAATATTAGATCTTTGGATTTCAGATGAAGCTGTTGCAAAACATCATTTTTTTCTCTATTATTTAGGAACATGAAAACAAAATTTACATTGTCATTCTTTTAGTTCTAGAACTTGTAGATATTGAACAATTTTATGAGGCCAATCTGGAGCTCATAAATTATAAGGATACCGATATTTACACTACAAGTGAATTACAATTTCGTTAATATAGTTATATAAAATTATAGAATATTACATGTTTTAGTGTAAAAAACAATCACTCATCCTCCTTAGGTGATATGTTGCTGCCACGAGCTCTTCCATAGTTGCGAGGAGTCATAACATATAAAAGTATATATATAGAAAATATTATTCACCGTGCAATGTTCAACTCACTTGATTACTTGAATTTTCATCATTTCACCGAAAAGTTGAACTTTGTTTAGATCTTATTATACTACATAAATTTTCAATTAAATATTATTAAATAAAATTAACTAAATATAACAAAATAAAATTAACCAAATATGATTAAATAAAATTAACTATACATAATAAAATAAAATTTTGGCGAGTGCCAATAAGGAGTAGTTTGGTTTGATGTAATTGTAAATCCGAAATGTAAATGATTGTAGTTGAAAATTCTGGTAGATTTGTTTTTACAGGAGTTGTTTTTTCTTAGTTTGGATAGATGTAAATGTAATTCTGGAAAATGAATTACGTTGTTTGGTTGAAAGTAAAAGTTTGATGTAAATGTTTAGTTAGAATAAAATATTATCATATATTAATATTATATAATTTAAATTGATAAAATTTATGTTAAAAAATTGAATGTTTTTTTTTCAATGGATCAAATAAATCATTAGTTTTATTTTACAACTTTTATTTTATAACATGAATATATTATTTATTTTTTATTGCAATACGTAATATATTATTTATTTTCTTTAACAATTTTAAATTAGCACCCTTAATATTTTATTCATCTTTTTTATTTTATAATTGTTATATTTCTATTATTTTTTCAATATATTTTAAATAATATTTTATTTTATATTATGATATTAGTTTAGATTAATATTTTTTAATATTTTTGTTTATGTTATATATCATTTCTCATATATATTAACTTTAAAATTAATTCCTTGAATACTTTATTCATTTAATTTATAATTATTATCTTTCTATTTTATATTTTTTTATCATTATACTTGTTATCATTTTATTTTTAATAAATATATTTTATGTTTATTTATTTTTTAGTTAATTAATATCTATTTTTATTATTTAATTTAATTTATTAATTAATAATATTTAAGTTTATAATTCTAATTTAGTATTATTTTTTATATTTTCTAATTAAACTTGATCATTCTCTCACCTCATTAATTTTGTAGACCTCACAACCTCTCAAAGTGTTCATTGGAATCCAATTTCATGTTCACTGTAGCACCTGAAAATACTTTTACTGTAAATGAAAAATCTTGACACTTGAAAAATAGATTTACTGTAAAATCATTTACATGTAGTTAGCTTTACTGCTATCCAAACTTGCCCTAAGTGGAGGAGGGCGGCACGCTGGGAGCAGGAGGAGGAGGGGCCGAGCGCAGGCGGCATTCCCCGCCCTCCTCCCTTAGCATCCCTGGACAAGGAGGCCGAGGGAGGAGGGTGGCGCCCACCGCCTGCCCCCTCCTTCTCCTTCCTGATCGTAGGGAGGAGTGCGTGTCAGCCTCCTGGGGAGCACTTGGCTGGCGTCAGAGTCAGCAGACGGCGAGACGATGGATAATGGTAAACGACGGACGGCGGCATGAAGGGGAGGAGATAGGAGAAAAAGAGGAAAAGATGTGAAATTTAGAGCACGAGAATCTCCGACGTTAAATCATCATAAAGTTGTCGTTAATAGCAACAGATTAGCGATGATTAAGTTATCGCTAAATATCAGTCACAAAAATAAAATTTTCTAGTAGTGAATATACATAAGCTTGCATTTACAGCTACATTTACATAGGTAAGTTGAGATGCTAATTTATAACATACAATATTCGTAGGTACGCAGTTTAATGTATATACAACTCTAGGTATACACATCCATCATTCATCATATAATATTTATGACTTTTAATATACACGAGATAAAATTAATATTTATATATCCTTTCAAGGTAGTTGGCATATCCGGATGTACTTTAGAATTCATACAACTGCGACTCGATTATATTTTTTTTTATATCAATTCCCTTGAAGTAGAAATGCATTTTTTAACATCCATCGTGCACGGTTGAGAGATTTGTTAATTAGTAGTGTAAACCTTATTATGTTCCTCTTTTTTTTTTCAATTCATTTATGAAGGAAGCCTTTAAATACAATTGTAGGTTAAATAATTAATATCATGAATCATATAAGCTAGTGGTTCTTACATTATGTAGTCTTCATTTTTGTGGCCATAATAAAAAACATCATTCAAATTTCCTAGACGATTATGTGATGATACAAAGCAGAGTGTTCCGTGTGACTTTTATCGCGGATAATTAATTATGCCATTTTGATAAGAAAGAAAATGTTACTTTCTTCAGTGTTACTCTAATTATCCAAAATTTCAAACTAATCTATTTGGAGGCAAAAAGTAGCGAGTACCTCTTAATAATAACTCTCACAGAGTTTGATTTTTGTAGCATGTTCTTATCAAATTAGGTCCAATATGGTTTGTTAAAATATGCTACCTTTTATGACACTCAGAGTTCTTAGTTTGATATTCATCATTTGATTTTGATCTAATAATATTTGTATGTATAAACTTTTTGACAAATCGCATATGCACTTTAATAATAATAATAATAATAATAATAATAATAATAATAATAATAATAATAATAATAATAATAATAATAATAATAATAATAATAATAATAATAATAATAATAATAATAATAATAATAATAATGTGGAAGAAAATGTATAATGTTATATGTATATCTATCAAGCATCCGTGTAATTGGATACAAATTTGATAGTCAAATGAACAAAAAAATTGATTGATGTCGAGATAAAAATTGTATAGTAATCTTTTTTCTATCTAAGATTATTAGTAGTTTCCGTGCGGTACACAAAGAAAAATTAAAATGAAAGTCGGCATAAAATATATCATATAACTAACAAGTTAAGCTCAAATAAATAGAAACTAAACTAACGAAAGGAAAAGCAAATAATCAAATAGTATCATACTAACAAAGTATATTTGACAACTAAGTTGGTTAGCATAAATGATTAGCGGATTTGACCCTGAGTTGAGGGACTGAGAGCTAATAGTCCCAAGTTCGAACTAATTTGGTCAGATTTATCTTGTCGTTTCCGTTCAAATGTCGAGTTAGTCAAATACTAGTAGTCATGGACATCGATGAAATTGATTCTTCACCGAAAAGAAAATATTTTTTACGCATTTCCTATAAGCATCCTATTGCTAATATATATTGCTGAGAACTTTAATAAAAAATTAAATTAAATAATCCTAAAAAATTAAGCTAATAATTCTAAAAGTTTAAACTAAGAACTTAAGCTAATAACACTCCCTCGGATCTCATATCACATTCTCTAGTATAATGCCGGCATTATACTTTGCTAGTCATTGAACTCACTATCATCTGTCTTTGCGAACCAAACAAGATAAGCTTTAGGCAAAATGCAGCAAAAAAAGTCACAAAAAAAAATAATTGGTTGACTTTCTTATAAAAGTCAATTACTTGGAGACTAGGCCCATCGAGAACCTGTGTATTAGCCGGATTTCTTGTCTAAAGTGAGGTTGACAAACATGAAAAGGGGCGTCTTTTCAAGTACGTTGTTCAAAGGGAATCGTCTAACTATTACCCAGATTTCCAGTACTTAAATTCCTTGTTTCAAGTCTTGAAATCCTACATCGAAATGCTATGCCTTTTTCGCGTTACGATTATATATACCAAA
The DNA here is from genome assembly GCA_001647135.1 of Pontederia paniculata. NCBI lineage: Eukaryota > Viridiplantae > Streptophyta > Magnoliopsida > Commelinales > Pontederiaceae > Pontederia > Pontederia paniculata. Next base: position 10,238 of record LTAE01013254.1, read on the forward strand.
TGAGATGCAATCAAGATGTGTTGATAGAAACTAAGAGAGTTTCAATTAGGTCCGAGCAAAATTAAGTTTGGGACCGGATCACTTTCATATCGATCTCGACTCAATTTCGATCGAGACTCAGTTTCGACTCGATCATCCAAAATTAATCAAAATAAGATCGACCCAATTATTTCAATTTTTTATTTTATTATATTAATAAATTTAAAATCTATAATAATTATAAACATTGATTATTAATAATTAAGAATTCTTTTGTATTATGTATTAATAATAAAAGAATTTTATGTATCAAATATCTAAAAAAAATTATACAATATAATATGTAGACATTATATATATATATATATATATATATATATAAAATTATAGAATATTACATGTTTTAGTGTAAAAAACAATNTTTTTTACACTAGAAATTATTGTTATATCTTCATATTTATCACAAAAAATAACTTTTATTTAAAATGATCAATGTATGTCGTGAAAATTTTAATTTTTATTAAACTTTATTAAATACTAGATCTTTAAAGATATGAACAACATAGAAGTTTAGAGTAATTATAACAAAAGAAAAAAAAATAAAATATTGTAATAATAAAAATTTCATAAATAAAATATTTATCATAAAAATAAATTATTATAATAAGAAAAAAATTATAAAAGAAGAGAAAAAAAATATGATGAAGATTTTTGAGAAATTGTGTACCTCTTAAATAATAGAAATAAAGATATAAGATGTTTCATATGGTATCAATAATAAAATGTTTAAAGATAAAGTTGATAAAAGAGGAGTGACATTAAGAATTTAGGAGTGGCAATAAGAACACCCTAATTAGTAATCTTGAACATTGATGAGTGCATTAAAGGAATATGTACCGGAAAGACGTCCAGTGAAGCATTTTAGGTATCAGAAAATAAAGAAAGCGCTTTTAAGAATAAAACCCACATTTATTATAGTGGCAGACCCACAAAAAGTACTTATTTCCAGACGCACGCTAATATCTGTTCTTGACTGGCCGAACTTTACTATATTCGTCGAAAAGTTTCAAGATATTATTTTATGCAATTATAATATGATCTAATGCTTCTATGAGCCAGAAACTTTTGCGGCCGTCCAGCTGCAGACGGCATAAGACTACAAACAATATTATATTATCCTTGGATCAAGGAGAATATTTGACAGATATACGTGGGACTTGACCAAATGCCTGAGTTTAGGAATTCATCAAGAGATTTGCTCCAACACTTTTGATCGAAATTATGACTTAGACCCAAAGAGTTGACCCTTGCTCAATATATTAATTTGAAGGATGAATAGAATTATATAAGTAAAAAAAAACATTACTTCTGCCAAGAAGCTGAAATATAATGAAGTATTATTTTCAAGTCAAATATAAAAAATAAGCAATTGGTGACAATAAGAAAAATCAAATTACGTAAAAGGATTGCATGTCAAACAAGAAAACTATCACGACTTGCATCTGGTTCCCAGCACTTAACAACTAAAATAGTATCAAAGCATATAAAATTAACAATCCACAACAAGAAATAGGAAAATATTATCGTGGCATGAGCAAAGCATTCTTAGAGGTCAATGTATTGAAAACTGGGTGGAGTATTGACAGAGCAATCTCTTTACCATCATCCTTTATAACATTCGGTATAAAGTAGCATAGAATTGAGAAGTCTCATATAACAAATGAACATGACATGGATACAGAAGTAAGCACGAAGCAAGGAATAAAACTGGACATGTGATCATTTTATGGCTTCAAAAGTAACTACAGATACATGCACGCATGCACAGATATCGGAATACAAAAACAATAGTCCGTTAAGAAATATAATCTCACATGTCTAGCACTTCTTGAAGGTAAACGACCAAAAATAGTATTTCCAAACAAAGTTCAGGGAATAGTCATTATAACAGTATATGGAATATGTGAAGGAAATGATTGGGTGCCTAATGTTAAATCTAGGATCCCGAGAATATTTTGAATGACCACAAATTTATAAGTGAACTTAGCCTGTATTGATGAACTTGTTGAGCTGATTTTTATAACAGAATATATTCAAGTTTAGAGTAGTGGTCGACCTGAGTGGAAGGAATGGACGACTAGTGCACGTGTAAATTATTTCAGAAGAACTACATGTGTGCAGTGGGTGTCCTAAGTATATGAAGCGGTCGATCAGCATTAGAAGAGAGTGCATATGGAGGAGCTGAAGAATGATAGTATGAAGAGGGATCAGATGTAGACCGGTCGATCAGATATGAAGAAAGGACGACCGGAGCAAAAGGCTTAAACTGAGGAGGTCGCCCGATTTTGAAGAATGAGCGACCCCAAGACAAACACCTTCTAATCCAAGAAGGAGTGGTCGTCCGAAGGGCTCGAGAGGAGATAGTGGACGACCGAAAGACTGTCAGGCTGAGGAGTGAACGTCCAGAGGGCTCATGTTGGAGACAGTGGACGACCAAAGCAGAAGGCAACGGAGAAGTGGTCGACCACAGGTTAAGTGCGGGCGACCGGATGATATCAGGCGAAGACAGAGGACGTCCGGAGACTTGGAGAGAAGACAAGCGGGCGCCCAAGGGATT
>LTAE01013255.1:0-12832 GCA_001647135.1 Pontederia paniculata
TGCTCCTCTTCACATGTATTCTCCCTCTACTGCCGGTCGACCGCTTCATATACTTAGGACACCCACTGCACATATGTAGTTCTTCTGATATATATATTACGTGTGCACTGGTCGTCCATTCCTTCAACTCAGGTCGACCTCTACTCTGAACTTGAATATATCCTGTTACAGAAATCAGCTCAACAAGTTCACCAGTACAGGCTGAGTTCACTTACAAATTTGTGATCATTTAAAATACTCTCGGGATCCTAGATTCAACAATGCTTAGGGGATGTTTGGATTAGACCTTCGTCATCACATAGGGTTTACACTACAATAGACTCCAATGAAGAGAGGAATGATGAATTCCTTTTGAGGAACCTTAATCACTACCTTCTAGACATTCAACTTTGGAGATCAAAAGAAAGGCCTGGAACATACCTAATATCAATTTAAGGTAAGCAGGTAAGTTCCTAACTATTCCAAAAATGTAAGGATTTCCAAAGGTGAATCAAACTTCAAACATCAAACATCAAACCAATGGGATTGTAAAACTATGAGTGCTCAAATCCACAATCCCCCTCGCTCAAGGTGTATCATTCAATAACTTGAGCACCAAACAAAAAAGATAACTGGAAGCAACCTCTCGGTTAGAATCCGATTCAATCAAAACCTAGGAAACTCTTCAGAATCAAACAAGTTAATAAACAAAATAGAAATAAAAACTAGTTCAACACATTCAAACCAAAATATAAATCCATCAAACATACCCTAGCGACTAACTCCAGAATTATCCTATTAGTTATAATGCATCATCATCAAAATAAAGATTAAAGGTTTAGAGATTATCCCTTAATTCTCCAATTTCAAATAATGCAACAAGACTAAAGGTTGATCAACATTTTTATATTAGATGCAAAACACACAGTAATACAGAAAATCAAGAAATTGATTACTTGCATAAATTGAACCAAATCTCAAATGGTAATAACTTCATTCGTTCGAGAAGACAACTCATTGGTGGCCAAATCTCCAATAGTTATAACTTTAATCATACTTTTATATGACCATTGATATGTCTTCTTGGCAGTAGAGCGTTATCTTTAGTAGCATAAATCATACCATTAGATTTTCTATTATTTAGTTAAATGATGTAGAAATCAAATCTTATATATTAATTTTACTATAGAGAATATTTGTTTGGAAAATTAAATTTTCTTTAGGGCCCATATATGTAATTATATGTATTTAATTAGTTAGAAACTAATTAGTCTCACTTAACTATAGAGATTAGAACATCTAATTTCATTACTAAACATAATATAACCCCATTTTAATTTAAATATCATAATAATTAGCATTAGTAACATTTGATTCACTCCTTTAAATCCCAATGCAATAGTAGCATGACTACTCAACTATTAATTACTCAATCAGCTCACAATAATCATAGGATTTTACTCTTGAAATTAATGTAGCAATGATGGCATTCCTAATCACATGAATGGATTTAACAATACACTTATGATTCATGCAAGAGGGCGATTCAGTCATGGAGGTTAAAACACTAATGAAGAAACGCTTCTTGACACAAGGAGATTCAGTCACGGAGGTACCACACTAAAGGAGCAACCTCATCTTCTCCGGTGTCTAATGCTACTAATAGAAAACAACTAGAGCATTGTTACACACAAGAATTATACCACCATAGTACTATTAAAATCAAGGCCATATGGGTCGATAACAAAGCTCTACCACATCAAAACACGACTCACCATATTCACATCGGGATGAAGTTGACCTCCGATGATGGCCGATGACTTATAGGTGATTGAATATCCAATCAGCCTCGATACAAGAAAAAAAACCCAATTAATCTATGCCATATCACACAAAAACTAATATGAAGAGGTTGGATACTCATTGGTACGACAATTGGATCAATTTCATCGTGAATCAAGTATGAAATCAAACTTAATCAACTAAAGAACTTGTTATTTTAGCAAACTTAATCAACTAAGATTAAATAATAAATTGGCAATGTTGCTTCAATGAGAACCATATGTGATTTATACAACAAAGTCAATTTCATTGTAAATAAAAAAATATTTATAATAAAAAGTGATAAATAGATATATAAAAAAAAGTCTTTACAAATATAAAGTTTTAAAAAAGAATACAAACATATGTAACTCCATTGACATTCAGAAAATAAATAACATAATTTCAAACCCAGTATCTTAAAAAGACAAAAATAAAATAAAAAAGCTCAATATCTCGAGCGACGACTCTACTAGCGATAAAGTAGTAATGTCTTACGCAATAACATGTACACTATTTATGTGTGATCAAACTATCTTTCTTAAATGATATGCCTAATTATTGTAGTTGCAAACATAAGATATAAGACACAAAACAAACATACCTCGCTCGTGCACCTAACAATTTGAAATATAGTCATTGCATAATAATTAAAAAAAAACTCAATATTATATGAAATTAACTATTTTGGGACTATCTCAATCTTAAGAAACTATACTATTATCCAACTAATTCTAAAAACGATCAACATTAGAATTAACACAAAATGACATTCCTCACGATCATTAGAAAATGTTTATAAGAACAAAAGTGAAATCAAAATCTTTATAAATGACAAGACTAATAAAAGAGTGGAAGAGAGAATCATTGAATCTAAGCATCCTATTTTTTTGATATATTTTAAGATTTTATAAAACAAATTCTTTATAATGCAATGTCGAATATATTATTTAAAAATAAATTTTAAAATAACTAATATTTTTATTTTTTTTATATAAAGTAACTATTTAGTTTTCAATTTTAATTAAAACTAATGTATCAAATCACTATTATTAAGAACATGAAGAATAAAATCTTCTCAATCACAACCTTAATAAACTTTTGAAGCAAATGAAAAAAATTATAATTAAAAAGTGACAAATACATATACTTGAAAGGAAGAGTCTTTACAAATAATTTTTTTTAAAGAAATACCAACATTAAATCCAGAAAATGACTAAGATAACCAATCTAAAATATAATATCTCCAAAAATACAAAAAAAAGAAGTCCAATATGAAATTAACTATTTTGGGACTATCTCAATCTTAAGAAACTATACTATTATCCAACTAATTCTAAAAACGATCAACATTAGAATTAACACAAAATGACATTCCTCACGATCATTAGAAAATGTTTATAAGAACAAAAGTGAAATCAAAATCTTTATAAATGACAAGACTAATAAAAGAGTGGAAGAGAGAATCATTGAATCTAAGCATCCTATTTTTTTGATATATTTTAAGATTTTATAAAACAAATTCTTTATAATGCAATGTCGAATATATTATTTAAAAATAAATTTTAAAATAACTAATATTTTTATTTTTTTTATATAAAGTAACTATTTAGTTTTCAATTTTAATTAAAACTAATGTATCAAATCACTATTATTAAGAACATGAAGAATAAAATCTTCTCAATCACAACCTTAATAAACTTTTGAAGCAAATGAAAAAAATTATAATTAAAAAGTGACAAATACATATACTTGAAAGGAAGAGTCTTTACAAATAATTTTTTTTAAAGAAATACCAACATTAAATCCAGAAAATGACTAAGATAACCAATCTAAAATATAATATCTCCAAAAATACAAAAAAAAGAAGTCCAATATGAAATTAACTATTTTGGGACTATCTCAATCTTAAGAAACTATACTATTATCCAACTAATTCTAAAAACGATCAACATTAGAATTAACACAAAATGACATTCCTCACGATCATTAGAAAATGTTTATAAGAATAAAAATGAAACCAAACTTTTTAAAGATGACAAGACACTGTGACAAAAGAATAAAAGATAGAATTATTAAATTCCTGATAAGCATACTATTTTTGTATATATTTGAGATTTTATAAGACAAATAATTTTGTTATATCATATTAAATATTTTATAAAAAGATAATATTAAAAAATATTATTAATAATTTTATTAAAAGTAGAGGTTTAGTTTTCAATTTTAATTAAAACTAATGTATCAAATCACTATCTATTAAGAATATGAATAATAAAATTTTCTCAATAAAACAAATTAATAAACTTTTGAAGCAAATAAAAAAATATTTATAATTAAAAATGATAAATACATAGAGTTTTTACAAATATAAAATTTTTAAAAATAATATAAATATCTCTAAATCATTGACATTCAAAAAATAACTAAAATAATTACTCTAAAATTCAATATCTCCAACAAAACAAAAAAAACACAAATATGTTTAACTCATTAACATTCAAAAGATAACTAAGATAATCACTCTAAATCCAAGTCCATTATCTCGATCTTAGTAATGTCGTACACAAAAACACTTCTTCCACCTAACATTTTAAATTGCATAATAACCTTAAAAAAGGACTCATTATGATGACTACCAAATGAACTATTTTGCAACTTTCTCAATTTTAAAAAGCTTTGTTATTACCCAACTAACTCTAAAAAATATCAACATCACGAATTCATTAACATAACTAAACATCAAATATTAATTGAGACGAAATCGCATGTCCGTTTGAATGTCTCTTTTATAAATCCAATCCAATAAAAATAAGAAAAATGAAAGCTCCACCACTTTTTTTCAATTACACATTAATATATTCTCCAAAATTACTCCAATCGGAGCAATCGTCGGAGATCCCTGGTGGCCGACGCCATCCCCTCCTCCCCCTTCCTCCATGACAAGCTTGGCAACGGCAGCTTCCTCGGCGACGGCGACATCGAGAACGCCGTCCCCGCGTACTCATTCGCCCCTGTCATCGTTTTCGCTGCCAACGGTTTCAATCGGATCTCCTTGCGCACCACCTCCTGCCTCGGTCTTAACCACTCCGTCGCCGGATCCATCCTACCATCGCCGCCGGTCATCTTTCCAACCGAAACATCGCTGGAGAAGAAAGTCTCGACGGTGGTCGCGTAGTCCTTCTGTCGCTTCCTAGCATCCACCGGCCGGCAGAGGGGCCTGGCGCTGGGGTGGCAAGGGCGAGGATTGGGGCTCCGGAGGAGACAATCATTGGGTCTCAAGACCTCCGCCGCCATGTATCCTCTTGAGGGCAATAAAGAAAAAAAGTGCTAACTCTTCTTCTAAACTTGTCGACGGAAAACTATCCCGTCACCTGCTCCTCGAGAGGAGGAGGAACTATTTTTTAAATATTTTTTGTCGTTTTTCCTTAAAAAATTAACTCATTTTTTTGGATGAAGCGATGGAGCTTTTATATTGAATGGAGTCCGTTTTGCAGGGTCTGCAAAGTGGAACACATGGACCGCATTGACCGGTAGGTCAGTTTTTTTGCTTACTGGACTTGCCGCTTACACCGTTAGCTTCCGTTATAGTGTTGCTAAATAGGGGTCATTGGAGTTTGGACGTTCATATTTCATGTTTAGTTTTGTTTAATACTTATTGTATTTTTGCATGCGAAATCTAGTAGCTTATAAATATATTATTTATTTAAAAAATATTTTCTCTTTATAAGAACAAAAGTAAGACAAACTCGACAATAGAATGAAAAAGAGAGTCGTTATTTTTTCAATGAGCATATTGTTCTTCTGATATGTATTAACCAAATCGAATGAAGGATCAAACAGAATGCTCCATTCACATAGGTCACTAGTGAAATCTAAACAACAGAAAATAAAAATTGTATAAAAACAATACCATATACCTCAAATATTGATACATAAATTATAACAAAAATAAAACTAAACATCTTTTCAAAGTTGTTTAAGTACCAAAGGACACATACAATCATATTAGACTTATTTCCAATAGTATCTGTTTTTATGAAAAGAGATGTATATAAGAATTTCTTACAAGAAATTGAACAATTGTCAACAATATGATTGATTTGTAAATTGTTCCATAAAACATAGGAATCAAATAAAAAGTGAATTACTATAAATGTCATATTAATGTGAATTACTATAAGAAAAAAACAGAAGGTTTATTGGTGTTTTACCGTCATGAGGGGACATTTGGAAACATAAATGTCATATTAATTGTGAATTACTATAAGAAAAAAGCAGAAGGCTTATATCTAATAAATTATTAGAATTTTAGTTGGAAATTACAAGATTCTAAATCTCTAATTATGCATATAAAGAATCGAATAAACAATTTAAAATTGAAATGGATAGAAAGAAAAGAAGATTAAAACAAACATTTTAATAAAAAAACAAATTGTTGCCAAAAATTAAAATATAAAATTCTTATGTCAAATCACATAACTTGCATGAAGTTTTAAACAACAATTGGAATTAACCAATGATTAGGCAAATCACAAGGCAGTTCTCCACATTCTACAATCTCACTATCTCGATACCGCATATTTATCATATAATGATTTGAGTATAATAAATGTAGTCAAGCTAATTATTAATCTTGATATGGAAAAGATTCTAAGAAAAAAATTTAAATAATTCAACTAATGCAAGATAATATAATGACAAATGATCTCAACAATCTATTGAATAATCATGTGATGTGCCATAATTAAATATTAAATAATTGTTGTTTGTAATTTAACTCCGCATATATTTCATAAAATATGAAATAAAATTATTTCTATTAATTAAAAAGGAAAAGAATATCATTTAACTATGCCTTTATGTTTTAGTTATGGAATGTATAATTACCAACCGATTATAAGAATTACTCTTGATTTATTGCATGCTAATTAATTTTCCAAATTTCTATCAACAAGGGTATTGAGAGGAAATGAATTAAGTATGCATAACTAGATTAGTGTTTCAATTAAAATTGTAAATATCTAATTATCTTTACAAAAGATCAAATAAAAAAATTAACAATTATTAAGAAAAATTGTAAATGGCCAGCTGCACTATAATTTTGAGATTGTTTTCTTTAAAAAAATTGCTTTTGTTTATCTTGATAAACTGACTAACCGAGTACCATTCATTCAACATCTATTTCATTTAACAATTATTAAGAAAAAAAAGAAAGTAATGAAGGACAAGAAAAATTAGGAAAAAAATTGAGGAGAATGAATTAATTTTATTTAGATGATATAACTAAAAAAATTAAATTATAATTTTTATTAGAAGAATATATTTTAGTATTTATATTTATGTATTTAATTATATATAGTTAAAATAAAAAAATATATTTTAAATAATTTTTTTACGTCGCAATTTAAGATTGAAAGAAAAATAGACTAAAAAATATTTTCTTTTGTTTATCTTGATAAACTCATTCCTTTAGATGATTAATATGTTCCATGAAACCATTTGTAGTAGCAGATTAGTTTCTAAGCATGTTAAGATAAATTTATGTATTGTTTGAAGGCGTAATTTAACGTCAAAGTAGATGTTTAAGCTTAATTTGCTTGTCAATTAGTAACTAAGGGGGTGAGTGAAGTGTACTGACATTATAAAACTTATTTGAATAGAAATTAGTAAGTTGTCATATATCAACTTAAATCCTCTGTTTGGATAAAACAATTGAATTATGAAATAACAAAAAAACTTCCATTAAAAGCGGTTTTTTTCTTTATATTTATCTTAATGCACCACCTAAATAAAGTTGCTATCTCCCTCTCCCAATATATATATACGTTCGAGGTCGCCCGAACTTTCTTTCCTACTCTTCTGCATTTCATTTTCAACCTTGAGGATTTGATTCTTTTGTCATGCAAAATTATTCGTATTAGTTATCTTTCAATTTATGATCATCAAAATTATCCAATTATGAACTTTTGGATACAACAACCATTTTCATTAGAAGCTGATTCAAGACATGAATATAAGCTACGTACGAAACTTTTGAGGTTGACGATGGTTTCGGCTTCTGATTTCATTTTTGGTTATTTTATATTTTGTGGAATCATTTTTTGGTGACCTCTATGTGCTCACTATTCTGTTCTTCTATTTTTTTGTATTTTATAAATGAAAAGGAAGAGATTCTTATGAAGAGTGATACTTGTTTACGTAAAAAAAATCATGAATGTATGAATGAAAAAATTTGAAGAGAATGATTCTTAATTCTTTTTCGAAAAAAATGAAGGTGTTCCCTACTTAAGTAGAAAATACTATGCTAACTACAATTTTAACCGTAGAATCTTTAATCAATGGTGACTTGATTTAGGAGAGAGAAAAAAAGTAAAAGAGAGAAAATTCAATATTCATCGTAGATTTAACATCCTACGGTTGATGATATAAGTAACATGATGCTCTCTATTTAACTAGGGAGCATCTATATTGAATTCTTCTTTTTTTAAGACTAAATTTAGTTTTTATGTTTGAAATTTGAAAACTCGGGTCCGAGTAAAAAAATAAATGATCGCCTAAACTAAGAGAATGGTATCCTTTTATAGATAAAATATTTTTTTCGGTGAATGATCCACCAATGTTCAGAATTATTAGTATCTAACTAAATAAATTTATAGACAAAACGTTTCGATAATGATATTTGATTCATGCATCTTCAAGTCCTTAATTTACAACGAACATCTTCAAGTCCTTAATGCACTAGATCGATGATAGTACTATGTACTTGTTACTTACTTCCTTTGAAGTCTAAATCATGCCTAATCATATCAAATACATTCGTAAACTTAATTAGGTCATTCGGATTACCATTTATAACTTCCAGGTTGCAAAGTTGCAAAATATCCATATAAATTATTTTAAAAAGTGATGGAATTTGACGTAGGCATAACTGCCCTCTTGCCTTCCAAGTCCCAACCGAGAAGGTGAAGAGGATGGCACCAAATTTGGTATGTCTTCATTCACTGCCTCGCAAAAAGGTAGCTATAATCAGCTCCCTGATTTCCTCGATGCAATATGATAATTTTAAGTTCATATTATTATTATTAATATATAAATATTATCGATAGAAAAACGTCTTCTTATCTATATTAATAGTGCAATAAACGACGACCAGTTTCGCTATTTGAATCACTCATTTTGAAGAAAAATAAGTTACATCAATATAAATTTTAATATCTGACCTAAAAAGTTCTGCAAATCAGGTGAATTTGTTACTTAAATTACCACCATAAAAAATTAAAGATCTGAGATATAAACATTACTACTTTTAAAAATAATTAATATTAAAATTACTTAAAAATAAGTAATGTTTATCACATTAGTCAATTCTCTTTTATATTCTCTTGCTAATTCCCATGCCTCGCCATCTTCTTCTTCCTCCATTTTCCGAGTCATATATTATTAATTATATTCTAGAGTGTGTAGTGTACAAGTTAGCCCCACCAAATCAACTCATGTTACTCCACCATTTTTCAGTCATACCTATGAGGATTGGATCAAATTAATGTAATTAGATAAAGCGCACCTGAGATATAGAACATTACTACTTTTAAAAATAATTAATATTAGTATTATTTAAATTTCCACATATTTAAATGCTTATTATCATTAATAATATTATTTATTTCAATCATTATTGGTGTACTTACTATTATTCTTAAACTCCTTATATATTGTTTAAAATATCCAAGTCTAATAAAAGTTCAAATCTAATTAACCAACATGACCCTTATCTATATTAATAGTGCAATAAACGATGACCAATTTCATGATTTGAATTACTCATTTTGAAGAAAAAAATAAGTTAAATCAATATAAATTTGAATATCTGATATAAAAATCTCCATAACAATCAGGTGAATTTATTCTACCAAAGATTAGTAGTTCATGATCTATGCTGGCCGCCTATGTCCCAAGCGCTTTAACATCTTCAAGTCTTGCCCCAGTCATCAACTTCCAACACAGAGATATGCCATGTGATAGCTGCCATACAAAAGCGTGTATAAGAGGGTTATAGTTAATGTTATGATTGATCCAACAAAATTAAGTTGAACGTAGAGATAAATAGACACTCAAGTTAACTGTTTACAAGAGGCTTATAAATATCAACGAGCCAACAAAATTAAGCTTAACGGAAGAAATGCCAAAATAGTTGTAATCACACCTTTGGAATGACACCCTTCTTCATTTGTTTCCTGTTTTTGGCGAGTTCTTTCTTCATTCGTTTTCTTTTTTTGTAGAGATCTTTCTTCTTTACCGCGCACATGTCTAGTCCTGTATACGCAAATTCTCTAAACATGTCCAAAATCTGAAAAAGTAAAGGTGAGAAGAATTTGAGAATATATCAAGTACTAGCTTCCAATGAGATATTGATTCTACTTACTTCATTCTTAAGCCGGACCTCCTGCTCAAAAGGAAGTTTTAAAGCAATCTCCTTTAAGGATCGGGATGGCTACAAAATAAGGGCAACAACCCCATTTAGGAAAAGACAACATATGCACATCTAAATGCAAAACATGTATAAATTGGATAACGAAATTGATAATAACAAAATTGAGATTGCAAATTTTTTTTTAAAATAATTCATAGTCAAATAAGTGTACATGATGGAAATATTTATCAGGTTGTATCAACTAGAGAAGAGAATAGCTTAGTCCTCTGTGCGGGTTTGATAGTTAAAAGATAAGAATGAGTTGTACAATGTGAATGAGACTTGACAGTGCTAGTTTAAAACAATTTCAGGTGGATTTACAAGTGCTGCAATTCTTTTCTTATAGTAAGCAACGATGATTTATACTATGTGCAGTAGCTTTCAGATAGTTTGTGTGCCATTTGCAAGATGAATGACTTGTTGCATAATCAAATAGTTCCTTAAATGAATACTAATATCAAACACCATGTATTTCAGGGATAAGGAAAAGTATTTCATAATGCAAAAATTTCTAACTACATATGCAATCACAACAAACACAATAACACCAAATTACCATATATTTTCACATGTATTATGCATAAAAGCTATCAATGTAATAAGTCTACTTCTGCAGAATCTAGGCCATAATGACCCTTTTTTAGGGCGACAACCTTTTTGTTTCAATGAGTTATCTTTAGATGTGCAAAAGAAATGCCATTTATCATGTACTCCTTTTTTATGACATCTTTTTATTAATAATACTTGAAAAAACAAACTGAAGAAAATGCATAAATGGCTGTACTAGAATACCCCAGCATATGATTTCCGTAATCTGCTAATAAAATCTGATGAACATTTCTGAATGACCTTACACAATGCCTGTTAAAAGAAAATATGATACAATTAAAATAAGCGATCAATGAGAGCAAAAGGCGAAGAAACTATGGTCTTAGAGAGGTCACCTTTATATTTTCTTTGTTAAGTCTATAAAGAACAAAGTTTATGTTAGATCCACAAACAAAATAACTTATTTCATAAAAATAAAAGAAAAAATAAACAGAAAAGAACTTTTCAAACTTTATTTCTGTTGCGAAGCAAGGACTTAGTACGAGAGAAGAAAGCAAAAATATTATCTACACCACTCGTTGAGAGGTGAAAACAATTCCGATGAATTTTGTAATGGATATCCAAGCAGATGTGGAATAATTTGATTTTCAAGATACTCACAGAGGGATGGGTACAATTAGATTCTGACCATCAGGAAATTCATCAGGGATGTGACTATTGCAATCTCAACTGCCTCAAGGTCCTGCATAGTGAGAAATTGACAACATAAACAACTATAAGTTTTATATAATCCTATGAGGACTAGTGAATGGGGCACTTGCTACATTTGATTCCGGACATATTAGTATAGTAAATTAGTCAACTTTATTGAACCGCACGGGATAAGTAGCCATAAATTTATGATCAGCATGAGAGGATCTTAAATCATAATTCAACAAAACAGTGAGATGAAACCACGGTAACAAAGTTCCTTAAATTAGTTTTACATTCATATTAAGCCAAGATGATGGAACGCTGCCTCTCATTTCTTGGACGACATTGATAATGCACAAATATGTATAAAAACAAAGACATAATTGAAATCACATATTTAGTTTTCATGGGTTAACTCACTTGAGGATCATGAGGTGTCACTGACAAAGTCTTGGAATCTATCATGGAAACTACGGCGACATGACTCAGAGGTCTGTCAGGCATATCTGAAGAACTTGTCTCCACAATGAGATGATGAAGCATATCTGTTATGACCATGATCCGGCAAAACTAGGTGTAAGGGTCATTGTTACCTAACATGTTTAAGGGTTAAATAGAAAAAAAAATGGTATGTGACACACATATATACATGTATATACATACATATCTGCAGACGTGGTTTCGAATAGAATCGGGAGTTTGCTTAGCTCATTTGATAGACCATTAAGTACATCATCAGACTGAGACCGAAGATTTGATTTCAGGTTAGATTCAAATGCATAACCTGAGAGAGATTACAGAGGCAATTATTCTTCTTGGTCTTTGATTTAAAATCTGATTGATGCATACAGGAAAGAAAAATTAGATTAAACACAGATCATTTTCATTACCATTTATATATTTCGGACGGCCACGCGATTCCATACGAATTCTTTTTAACGATTTGGCCGGTTTGGGCTCATGCTTACGGCTTCCAAGCGAGTACATGATAGGGATCCAATTCCGATCGCAAGGAAGTTCTTGATCGTAATCTGAGTTAAGAAATTGAAATGGTAACTGATCCTAAATTCTAGCTAATCAAACAAATGAAATACACCGAGGATATACTTTGGCGCAAGATTCCCTGAGACTTTGCTGCCCGTCGGTTTAGAAAGAAAGATCGTCAAGCACGAGAGAGAAGATCTGATAAATTATGACATACAAATATAAATTCTTGATCATAATCGAGATGAGGAATACAAATAGAAAAAAAACCATCGAAAATACTAACTAATCGAAACAAAAAAAACCGTTTTCAATGTCCTGCCGGTATATATA
>LTAE01013259.1:0-12827 GCA_001647135.1 Pontederia paniculata
ATCGGTCATCCGCCCATCCTGCGGTCGTCCGATCACCAGCATCCATCAGTTCTGACAAACTCTTGGACGCCCACTTGTCTTCTCACCAAGACCCTGGACGCCCTTTGTCTTCTCCTGATGTCCATCGGTCGTCCGTACTTCTCCTGCGGTCGACCAATCCCCTGTCTGCCATCTGCCTTGGTCGTCCGCTGCTTCTACACTTAGAGCCTTCAGACGTCCACTCCAGCCTTGGCAATATTCTGGTTGTCCACTGTCTCCACCCTGAGCCCTTTGGACGTCCATTGCCTTCATCCTCAGATCTTTGGTCTTTCGTTCTTCAACTTCGGATGACCTCTCCTCTGCTTAGCCAAGACCCTTCTTCGACTAAGTCTTCACTGGGCGCCCACTTCTCCTTGGACCGCCGGTTCTCCATCCTTCGGTTGTAAGTGTGATACCTTCGGTCGCGCACTGCTCTTTATCGAGCGACCTCTCCAGTTAAGCCGTTCTCTTCGGTCATCCTCTTTATATCTTTGGTCGACCGTTCAAACACTAACTCCTCTTCACATCCACTCCCCTTCAATATTGGTCGACCACTTCATATGTTTAGGGTAACCTTTCATATTTTGAACCTGAATATCCTATTTCAAAAATCAGCTCAACAAGTTCATTAGTTCAAACTAAGTTCCCTTACAAATTTGTGATCATCAAAACAATCTCGGGATCCTAGATTTAACAACAACTATTTCCTTTTGTGACTAAGATTTTCTTCGGAGACTATGGGTTCCTTCTGAAACATTGACAAGCCTAACTAGCCTTAATGGCGTTCAGATTAAAATAAATTATCTTCATGATTGATAAAGCCTCACTATTGATTGTAACGATTGAGTAACTAGGGACAAGATAAATAGTAAAGAAGCAATGTGGTCCTAAGATCAAATTGGGCTTCAATATATTGAACATGAAACAATGGACATTGTGTCATCTTAATGCAATTGATTTTCATGTCATAGATTGATGATTGATATTGAAAAGAGAGATATAAAGTGATGCATCGCATCAAGTGCATATTTTTAAGTCTTTTTAAGTTGCGATTCATATCGTTTCTACACCTTTTTGTGAAGCTCGAGTCTCATTTGTTGCTAAAGTTCCAATTTTTACCAAGCATGTACTTTTATGAGCTTAACCTTGTCATTCCATATGTTTAGAACATTTTGATGCTGCTTTGACCTTCTATTTTAGGGACTTCACGAGATGAAGCTTCACACTCCTGTTGATACGGGATCACAACCCTACATGAAGAAATCGCCTGATGACAGAAGATGCAAAAAATGGAAAGGAATCCGCCAGCTCATGATTGTCAGTACATGACAGACGAATCAGAAAGGAATATTTCAGGGTTGGACATAAGGACACCTGTCACATGGAGGCCATCACTATAAGAGGACATAAAAGGTACCTCCGAACCATCTTTCGAAGGCCGAGTCATTCCATCTTCATATCGCGCACCAGTCATTCCACCATCAACGGAAGTAGATCACCCATCATACCTAGACGATGTCACCGGAGAAGACGACGCACGACATCAACGCTACATAACAGACGAATCAGAAAATAATATTTCAGGGCTGAACAGAAAGACACCTGTCACATGGAGGCCATCTCTATAAGAGGACCAAAAAAGGTATCTCCGAGGCATCTTCCGAAGGGCGAGTCATTCCATCTTCATATTGCGCACCAGTCATTCAACCATCAACGAGAGGAGTTCACTCATCATACCTAGATGACGCCGCCAGAGAAGACGACGCACGACATCGACGCTACCTTGGATCGACAATAGGGAACAATGAGAACTTCTGAACACTTTCTCGTTTATTCGATGAACATGTTCTGTAACTAATAGGATAATCTAGAGATAGCAGTAGGAGATGATGGATTTGAATTTCTATCTTGGTTTTTGAACTTGCTCGAACTATTTTTTTATTTTCGTATTCTATGGACTCAACTTTCGGTTTCATTACAAGATCGATTGTAGTGAAAAGTTTTGGTTTTCCTGAGATTGGATGCGACTGACCCTTGATTCGATCTTTATTCTTGATACTCCTGTTCTTTGTCAGACGATATGCCTTGACCAGAGGTGTTTGTGAAGATAGGAGGTTGCGGTATTTCTGCACCTGATGAATTGTATTTAAGTCATAGTCATGAGTGATTTGACACCCTTGCAACCGCAAGGAACCCTTCTTACTACCCTTAGTGTTTAGGACGTTGGAGGAATGACCATCCCATTCGTCTACTCACAGTTGTGTGGCGCGCTCCATCACTGGGTCTACAGCCTTGTATGCGTGAACTGTATGCCGAAAGACCCTGAGTTCGGTAGCAACCACCCAACTATCCTATATAGGTTCCGAGACTTCTTCACAATTGTGGCCGTGTGATTGCAGGGGGAGAGTGATTTAGATCTTTAACATTCCTGGCCAAGGCATGATATTGTCCGCTCTAGGCCTTAGCTCGCGCAGTTTTACCAAAACGCGTCACCCTTAGTCAAGACCATGTTCCCATATATATCCAACATCTCTCCTGTGTGATATTGTCCGCTTTGGACCTTAGCCCGCATGGATTTACCAAAATGTGCCACGCATAGTAAAGGCGATGTCCCCATATATACCCATCTCTCCCGTGACTTGTGCATGTGGGACTAATCCAAGACATGCCTCTTGCAAGATCTCTTGAAAAGGAATCCATGATTCCTTTGTTCACTGACACCAGATTTAGTATTTTGAATCTTATGTGTCAATGTTGATCCAATTCGCCATCTCCGAAATCTGCTAGCTCTAGGGTTCCTTCACACCTCTGCTATTATCTTATCTACGTAGTCATGATTTACAATTATCTTATTTTATCCTTGCTGTTATATTGACAAACCCCTAAGAATTAGATAATCTACATTCCTATTTTTAGTGTAGATCCACGACATTGATATTGCTATTTTCAATTTGCGTTGGATGTTATTTCCTAAATATTGCTTTCGCCTCCTTGTGGATTCGATACCCTACGTTCTGTATACTTGTAGAATATGTTGTGTTGTCTAGGACTTTTTGAAACCTGATCCCATCTATTGAGATTTCACAGTCTTGCACCTAGTCTGTCACAACCCTACTCTTAGCCTGTGCTAACCCGATTATGAAAATAACACTAGGCGCACACATCATCAAGTTTTTGGCGTCGTTGCTGGAGAGGAAATGGCCAATTTTAGGAAATTTTCATACGACTATGTATATTTCCATATCATCATTTGTTATTTCTCTTTTTGTGAATATTATTTTTCCTAACCACTTCAACCATAGTTTTATTTCTCTTTTTCTTTTTCTTTTTCTTTTGTTTGTTTTCCCTAATTTTTAGGTACAATGTATGCCGAGGTTCTCATCTGTTGATGGAGATTATTTTTCTGAACCTGAGCGAGAATTCAGAAAAAGAAGAAGACAACAAAGACTGAATCAGATTAGAAAAAGATTAGTCATAGATCTATAGTTGAAGTTTGTCAAACTAACAATTTTTGAGTCAGCTGAAATAGCAAATGGATTTTGAACCTCACAACCTAGTAGTGCCACAACTGGAATACATACGCAACGCATCTGTGCTTGAGAATTTCATCATTCCAATCAACATCGATACTCCGGGAACTTCAGAGTCACAAACTGCAAATCAGATCAATATGGAGAGAGAAGTTGCTGCACAAGGTCCCTGATGCTTAAAGGACACATATTCACCTGTTGCTAATAGCGCATGAGCACCAAGAATGCCGCTGATGGCCAATGCGAACTTCCAACTTCAACTAGCTCTCATCACTATGATCCAACAAGACAATTTCGTTGGAGGATCAACCGAAGACCCTGATCAACATTTATACAACTTCAAGGAAATTTGTGGGACCATCCAGTACAACAATATCCTTGTTGATGCAATCTATATGAGGCTATTCCCATTTTCACTTAGAGGGAAAGCCAAACTGTGGTGGAAGAATCTGAAGCCAGAAGAACTAGCCAGCTGGGATGTATTAGTGCAAATCTTCTAGCCGAATTCTTTCCTCCCAGCAAGACAGCTCACATCCGAGATGAAATATACCACTTCAGTCAATTGGATATGGAAAATTTGTTCGAGGCCTGAAATAGATTTCAGAACTTAGTTGCCTCATGTCCACACCACGGCTACAAGAGATGACAACTTTTGAACCATTTCCACTCTAGTCTAAATTATCAGACCGCCATCGCACTCGACAATGCCGCGAGAGGTTTCTTTGCTACAACTGATATCAATGAAGCATACGACATAATAGAGAAGCTAGCAAGGAATCACCATTATTAAGACACGAGAGGTCAAGGAAACCTATGAGGAAGAAATCCCCTGAAGAAAGTGAAGATTTATCATCGAAAGTGGAGGAAGCTATACACAGAAAGCTTTAGAGAAGATGAACCTTTCATCTCAAGTTAATATGGTACAAGCTCCAGGGCAGTAGTGTGACATCTGTGGATTTCAGCCATACAATAGAGATGTGTAATATGTCGAATCAACAAAACCCCCAATGTGATCAGCTAAATGCCTTTGGTAACTTTGTGTCGAGACCTCCCTTCGACAAGTACAACCATCATAATAGAAACCACTCATGTCTCTCATATAGAAACAATCACTACCAAAATGCCCCAAACCATAACCAAAACCCACCAAGCCAAAATCCTTAAAGTCACAACCCTACTTGGCAACCCCAAATTTTACCTAGGCCACATCAACAATAACCACAGTCATTACCATCTCAACAACAACCTCTCCTATTACCTGAACCACCTAACCCCGACCTAGAAGACTTAATTCAAAAATTGGTAAAGCAACAAGAATAGATGAGCATCGAGCTCAAGCGACTTGTCACTCAAAACAAACTTTTGGAAAATCAAAGAGTTTTACAAGCCAGTCAAGCCTCTTCACGACCTCACTCTTTACCAGGACAGCGAAAACCAAATCCCAGAGAGCAGGTCCAAGCTGTTATCTCGAGAAGTGGGAAGAACTTGCCTGGCAGAGAGCCAACTGAGGTTATCACACCTGAGCAACATCTACATGACATTCAGCCAACACATCACACCCCTGAACATAATAACTCATCTGAATATGAAGAGCGGAGTTCCAATTCAGTTGATGTCGAGAAACCTCCTACAGTTGAAGTCCCCGCACCAGTTGAGAAGCCAACACCGGCCATTTACCAACCTCCATTGCATAAAGTTCTACAATTCACTCAAAGGATGTTGAAGGCCAATGAACAACAACAATTCAACAAGTTCGTAGAGCTGCTGAAGAAATTACATGTGAATATTCCTTTTTCAGAAGCTATTTAGCGAATGTCATATGCTAAATTCCTAAAGGACATTTTAGCGAAGAAAAAAAGATAGATGCTAAAGAAATTGTGTCCCTAACAGAGAACGTCAGTGTTTTGATTCAGAACAAACTACCACCTAAGCAAAGGATCTTGACAATTTTTCTATACCATGTGAGATCGGACACCTCTTTGTAAAAAGATCACTTTGCGATCTTGGAGCCAGCGTCAGTGTGATACCCCTCTCCATGTGTAGGAAATTGGATGCTGGAGAGCCCAAACCTACGAACATGATCCTTCAACTGGCAGACAGATTCATCAGGCACCGAAAGGAATTTTGGAAGACGTGCCAAACAAAGTTCGGAAGCTTTTCATACCTATCGACTTCGTAGTGCTGGACATGGAAGAAGATCCCAATAGTCCTCTTATTCTAGGCAGACCATTTGTAGCTATTGCCCGTTCAATCATTGATGTTAAGGATGCAACCTTGATGTCCAGAATTGAAGATGACACTATCGAGTTTAACCTATCTCAAACAATGAAGAAACCGGCTGGAGAGTTATTCTATGAAGACTATGACCTTATTGAAGAAGTTGTCCAAGAACTATCATTAGTTGAACTTGTACAAAAGCATGAACAAACTTTCAAAGTCAGTGTTACCTCTGAACAGCTGTAGCTATAAAAGATCAAACAACAAGTTAGACTTGAAGGGTTCAGAACCAAGCTTTGAAAAAAATCAATCACAACTTTCGGAATCTATTATCACACCTTATTCATTCAGCCAAGCAAATCATTAGAGACAACCACTGAGATACCTCAAATTAAACCTCCGACTAAGCTTGAGTTGAAGCCTCTTCTTGATACACGGAAGTATGAATTCTTGGGACCGAACTCTACTTATCCCATCATTGTCAGCTCAGCTTTTTCCGAAGATCAACTCGCCAACTCCTCGAAGTAGTCAAGGCTCACAAAAAGGCTATCGGATATTCTATTGATGACAGCAAAGGTATAAGTCCTTTCCTCTGCATGCACAAAATACCACTGGAAGAAAACCATAAACCGAGGATTGAAGCACAGAGGAGACTCAATCTGAATCTAAACGAAGTTATGAAGAAAGATGTTTTCAAGTTGCTTGATGCTGGATTAATATACCCTATATCATATAGTAATTGGGTCAGCCCCATTCAAGTTGTTCCTAAAAAAAAGTGGCACAAATGTGATACAGAACGAGAAAGGAGAAGTTATCCCAAGTCGAATCACAATCGAGTGGAGAATGTGTGTGGATTGCAGGAAATTGAACACCGCCACCAGAAAAGATCATTTTCCATTGCCGTTCATTGATCAAATGTTGGAGCGACTAGCCAAACACCGATACTTCTGCTACTTAGACATATATTCAGGATTTCTACAAATCCAAATTCACCCTACGGATCAAGAGAAAACGACATTCACTTGCTCATATGGAATGTTTGCCTTCCGACGAATGTCATTTGGACTTTGTAATGCGCCGACAACTTTCCAAAGGTGCATGATGTCAATTTTCTCAGATTATGTTGAAGAAATAATGAAGATCTTTATGGATGATTTCTCAGTTTATGGGTCGTCATTCGATAACTGCCTGCACAACTTGGAGAAGGTCTTGCAGAGGTGAAAAGAGATGAATCTGGTTTTAAATTGGGAAAAGTGTCATTTTATGGTGACACTAGGTGTAGTGCTTGGACATATTGTTTCAGAGGGAGGCATAGAGGTAGACAGAGCCAAAGTCGAAGTTATTGAGAAGTTACCACCACCTATTAATGTCAAAAGACTCCGAAGCTTCCTAGGTCATGCGGGACTCTACCGAAGATTCATTAAAGACTTCTCCAAAATAGCGAAGCCAATGACCGAACTGCTGCATAAAGATGTTGAGTTCCATTTTGATGATCAGTGTCTCGAAGCATTCAACAAAATAAAGGCTGCCCTAGTTTCAGCTCCTATACTCCGGTCACCCGATTGCAATTTACCTTTTGAAATTATGTGTGACGCTAGTGATCACGCTCTGTGAGCTGTACTTGGTCAGAAGATAGATAAAGGAGTTGTTGTTATCTACTATGCTAGTAGAACTTAGATCCTGCACATATAAATTATACCATGACTGAGAAGGAATTATTGGCAGTTGTGTATGCTATGGATAAATTCAGACCTTATCTCGTAGGTTTGAAGACTATGGTATACACTTATCACATGACTGTGAAATACTTGCTACAGAAGAAAGATGCAAAACCCAATCTTATAAGATGGATTATGTAACTACAATAGTTTGATTTTGAAATTAAAGACAAGAAAGGTACTGAAAACTCTGTTGCAGATCATCTATCAAGATTATTGAAGCCCCTTGAAGACTGCTCTATCTCGATAAATGAAGACCTTCCAGATGAAACACTCTATGCTGACATTGCAAACTTCTTGGCTCATCATCAAGCATTTGGGAAGGAATTCATATCACCAAAGATATCCTATCAAGGAAAGAATAAACTATATATTGAGCTCAAACACTTTTACTGGGATGATCCTATGCTTTTCAAAAGATGTTCAGATGGACAGTTTCGAGTGTGTCCCAGAATATGAAGCTCCAAGAATTATCGAACAATGTCACAACTCTGCTTATGGAGGACACGGAGGAGTGCAGAGAACAATAACCAGAATACTCCAAGCTGGATATTATTGGCCCACTATATTCAAAGATGTGAATGCCTTTGTACGAAGCTGTGATCAATGTCAGAGAACATGAAATATTTCAAGAAGGAATGAGATGCCACAAATTGGAATCCTTGAAGTTGAACTCTTTGATGTTTGGGAATCGATTATATGGGACCATTCCCGACATCAGGAAAATTCAAGTACATACTTGTGTTTGTTGACTATGTTTTGAAATGGATTGAAGCTATTCCCACAGAGAATTGTGATGCTGCCTTAGTCAGAAAGCTCTTGGGGAAAGTCATCTTCCCACGATTTGGTGTACCCAAAACCGTTATCAGTGACGGAGGCAAACACTTCGTAGAACGACAATTCAAAAATATGCTACTCAAGTATGGAATATATCACAGGGTAGCAACTGCTTATCACCCTCAAACAAGTGGCCAAGTTGAAGTCTCCAACCGTCAAATCAAAACAATTTTGGAGAAGATTGTGTCGAGATCAAGGAAGGATTGGCCATCAAAGCTAGATGAAGCATTATGGGCATGTAGGAAAGCCTACAAGACAACATTTAGTGCTATGCCCTACCAGTTAGTCTATGGAAAATTCAGCCATCTACCAGTGGAATTGGAACACAAGACAAACTAGGTTGTGACACAACTGAACTTAGATTTGAAGAAAGCCGGAGAAAATAGAAATCTACAACTAGTGGAGTTAGAAGAATTGAGAATTCAATCTTATGAGAATGCAAAAATTTACAAGGAAAGGACCAAGGTTTGGCATGATAAACGTATCCTCAACAAGCAAATCAAAGTCGGTTCATGAGTCCTCCTCTTCGACTCAAGAATAAAGTTATTTCCGAGAAAACTTATATCAAGATGGACTGGCCCATATACCGTCTCCAATGTGTTTGATCATGGTGCAATAGATTTAACTTCAGAACAAGGGCATACTTTCAAGATTAACAGGCACCGTCTGAAACTATACCATTCTAAAAATTGAGCGTCTAAAAGAGTGACTATCACGCTCAAAAAAACACAAGAGATGTAGCCTAGAAGAATGTCTAGTCAGGGACATTAAACCGTGATGCTTATTGGGAGGCAACCCAAACTAACCACTAATAAATTCTTTGTTCTTTATCTATGTATATTTCAGGTAGTTAGATGTCAAGTCATAAATAATGATCTACGAAGCTATGACGAATGCCAAAAGATGAACCGCCTCTGCACTGGGCGGAAAAATTCTAATCTCCCGCCTATACCCTACTCACGTCATCCCTCAATCACAACATTCCTTTTTAGACAACTGCCTTATGTTTTCTCTCTCTTCTCCCCATTTCCTTATTTCCCTCAAAACTTTCGTCTTCACCATTATTCCCATCTTACCCACCTCTCTTCCACTGGTTATGGTCGCTACCCGAGCTCAAGCAATCGGACGAACTTGGTGACCTAAATACAAGGGAACAAGGGGAACTGACGTTCCTATGTCTTTGACTCCTAGTCCTCATCGGCTTCCGACTCACTGGCCGTCGAAGTGCAGAGTCATAGCACGCCCCTTCTCGCACCCGCTCCTCACCTCATCCTCGACATCCATCCTTTGCGCACTATTCCGCCTACCATGGCGAAGGAGAAGATAGCGAAATCTAGACCGACTATGGTGACGTCTCCAACGAAACCTCCCTCTTCAACCTCTACAACTACCGGCGCATCAGTGTCAAAAACGATGAAGGTAAACCCTACGCCACCCGATGAAGGTAAACCCTACAATGAAGGTAAACCCTATGATGAAGGTAAACCTCCCTCTTCAACCTTCGCCACTAACATCAATTGTCAAGAAGGCTACCGCAAGAAAGAAACTTCCGATCAAGAGAGTTGTAGGAACAACCTCGACTACGGAAAAACCCTTAAGTCTGGAGAGGGACCGAGCTCTCCCAAATGTTCCTGAAGTACCAGTGTCACAACTTGCGTCGGCACCACCTTCAGCCACACCACCACAAGAACCAGTCACAACTAGCGCTTTTCAACCACCACCGAAGAAACAGAAGAAAACATCCAAGGCTTCGGATCCCATAGTCGAGGAAGGAACCGAAACCCTACCCCCCGCGAAGCACGCAACGAGGAAGTCGACCAAAGCAAAGGCCGTCGAAACACCGACTGACGCGCCAGCGATAGCTTCAAAAGAACAATCCGCTCCACCACCGAAGACGAGGAAAGCCGCTCCAGAGTAGCCAAAGATGAAGATGGCACCACCAAAGAAGAAAGCAAAGAAATGACCATCGCTCCATCGAAAGACGAAGCGGAGGAAGACGCTGATTTACATCCCCATGTCAGGAAGCCACGCAAATGCAGCAAGATTGTGACATCGGAGGTTGTAATCGATGAGAAACAGCCAATGACCAAAGTTTCTGAAGTACCACATGCCGCAGAAGAGCAAGTATCTGCAGAAGAGGAAGCACCTACAGAAGAAGAAGTACCTTCAGAGGAAGAGAAAACGACGTCAGAAGAGGAAACACAGGGAACCAACGAAGAAGAACACCAATCTCCAATGAAGGATGCACAGGAGACAGAATCACCAGTGCAGACCAAATCCAACGAGTCAGCAGCACCACCGGAGGACACACTTATGCAACAGACAGATAACACACCCACGCAGCAAGCCGAGTTAACACACCCCCACAACAAGATATACCTGTTGTCACACCTCGACAGTCAAAACAGTAGGAGGATACCGAGTCTGAAAGATTTCCAGATGCCAAGGCCCAGCCTGAACAACCCACGGATGAGCAAGATCCCCATGGACACCTCCCACTACCAGCAGATATCAAATTCCGTGACGATGAGCAGCACGGACTTTACCAAAAGCTCAAGAACAGGGAGATCCTCACCACAAGATACCTGGATAACGAAGTGTTGAAGATCCTCGGACTACTTGAATACTTGACGAAGCCGCTAAAGAAGATGGAGGTCAACAAGTTTTTCCTAAACTCTTGGCCGACCTTTGACTATATAACAATTGAATTTCTCAGCTCTCTCCAATTGACTAACTCGGAGGACAGCCTATTCCTCAACCTCCGACTCTACAACCGCGAGTCCCACTGAAGCTTCGACGAGCTCTGCGTCATGTATGGTTTCCCCACTACAATGGTGTAGAAGAAGAACACCAACTATAAGGGAGCGGTGGTGTGGAAATCGGTCACTGGAGAAAACCATTATGTGCTTCGTCAAGCTAAGTCTTCCTCTTTCCAGAACCCTACTATTCGTTATTTTCAAAAGGTTTTGGCCAATACTCTCTTTGGACAATATCACACCGAGGCAAATGTAAGGGAGGCCGAAATGCATAAGATATGGGGGTTGATAAAATGAAAGAAAATCAACGTGGGGCATATGTTTTTGGAGTATATTTCTCGGCTAGCTACCTCGGAGAAGGGTCCCATAGTTATCGGAGGGTTAATCATACCTATTGCAAAGAAGTGCCACTTAGACTTGTCCAAACAGCGTGTAACAAGGGGGACAACTAGAATTGACATATCCATTATGCTCAACATGAAGATTATTGCGATCAAGAATGACAAGTATGTCCTGGTCTACAAAGAAAATGAGACATCCATTCAACTCCCCAACCCAATGCTTGCATATATCAACAAAGTGAAGAATTGGACTCTCTTCACACCTGAGCAAAGCACACCTGACCCCTCTACTACTATAGTAAACAAGACTGCTACCTTTGACACCGACGAACCTCACGTAACGACCCTGCTGACCCAACTTTTGACAGAGCGACGCAAGCAATCCGCACTCCTAGAGGCACTATCCTCCAAATGAGAGACATTAAGGAGAACAATCACCGGCTTAAGGAAGACATTTTCAACAAGCTGGAAACGCTGAATGAAGAACCGGAGTAGGAAGACGAGAGCTCCGGAGCCGAACCCTCCTCCACTTGAGTGGCCACTCTCTCTGTGGCTTGTCTACAACACTGGGGACAGTGTTGGTTAACTCTGGAGAGGGTCTTGGTATGATCCAACTCTTCCGATAATTTTATAAGCATACCATGAAAATTTTGGACTTTTGATTGAATACATGTCATCCGCTCCTGGTCTCAAATTTTGCCTACTTATTGTTTTTGTTGTTACTTATTGTTTTTGTTGTTACTGTTATTATACCCTATCAATTGTCTTGTTCGATTTTTTTTGTTTTTGTAGTTGGAATAGTTTTTGCATACATGTACTTGCATACACTATGTCTTAGCTTGCCTTGTTTATCCTCAAACTTTTGAATTAATGCAGTATAGGTGCAAGCCATGTGTAGTATTAGATTTTATCGTATCACTGCATCCTGATAATTACTTGATTTGATTGTCTATACTTTTGAACCAAAGCTCTATCCGCTGAACATGTGTACTTGTCACATCCCTACTATTTAGGCTCAAGAATGTAGGATCTGGATGGCACCAAAAGGGGGGGGGGAGTGAATTGGTGTATTAAAAATTCTACGATCTTTTAATTAACCTAGACGAGTTATCAGCGGAAGCTTGCATATGCAGGTGTAAACAAACAAAGAAGAGAGTAGAGAGAAAACGAACAAACACACAAACACCAAGTTTGTTGATGAGGTTCGGCCGAACTCCTGGCCTACGTCCCCGCTCCGGTCTTCTCCCACGAGATCTTCAGAGATCAATATTTCCTTCTTCAAGGATGAAGGCTCCCTTACAACTTCTCCTTTCTTGCACGAGGACAAGGAGACAACCTCTTACAGATTTCTCTCAAGAGCTCTTGGACCCTTCACACAAGGGGAACTAAGGCTTTCGCTCAATACACTCA